>BPTQ01000007.1:295586269-295694952 GCA_019973895.1 Chrysanthemum seticuspe
CTCTGTCCATGTCGTGTCTGGTCTGCCTTGGTTTTATTCCCAAGGCAGGCACCTTTGTTTACCACGGCACCCATGAAGTCGTCCTGTCTTACAAGCATTATGCCTGGCATGACTTAAACAGTTTCATTGTTTCTTTTGGTTCCTATCACAATTTGATTTTGGTCGACAATGTAGTCCTCATCCTGAACGATTTTTACTTAAATCTAGTTTTTGGTGAGTTGTTGCTATATTTCGTGGAAAACGGTTTGCGGGGAAAGGATTCTCGTTGGTGTTGCATGTTGGTTTGATGGTTGTGTTACCAACCTTAGTTTTGAAGGGATCTGGTATAGTTTGAGGTCTAATGTACAGTACCTTGAGAATGGGTAGCAAAGGTATGTACTTAGTTTATTTACCATACAAATTGGGTTTGCCTGGGTACTCTATAACCCCTGGTTTACGAACTCAATAAATGAAGAATCCATACGAACTTTCAACCTAACCTTGGACTACTTACCTATTTTCTATCACCTACGAGTGCCGTATACTGCCCGTTGTTTTCAGAGAAGAGTAGTATGGTTCTCATACTGCCTCCATTACAGTGAAAACCATTCAGGTTCCAATCCAACTTTCAAGCATACCTAAGAAGTAAATAACTCAAGCATTTGGTCCCCAATATCTCATGGGTCCGTTTGGGTTAAACATACCATTTATTTGATTCATGTATGGAAACGATGGGTAAGAGTTCCATGACATGTAATCTGGAGTTTGATATGGTCTAGGGAAGTTTTGATTCCAACCATTGTGTTGGTAGTTTGGTTGTACGTTGTGGTTGCTCTTAGGAAAGGGGCGTTTGGCAAAAGGTGCTTTATATCGTTGTTGAGTGGTTTTTGATCTAAATTCATTTTTAGCAAGTCCTACTCCTGATGTAACAGCTGGTTTTAGTTTAACACTATCCTTGGTTTTCTTTGTTACTTTGACAAATTCAGTACGGTCCGTATTACGAACATTCTGTCCTGCTGAAGTACCCACGGCACCATTTGTTTCCACGGACGGAACCCTTATTTTGGTTCCGTCTGGTCTGTGCTGTACTGCAGCAGTTTTTACAGATTGTTCGTCCTTTTCGGCCGTTTTGTTTTGACTCTTTGGAATTAATACTTCATTAAATCCTAGCCCATTCATGTCTCCTGGTGTTTTATGGATTTTAACTATTTCATCGGCAAGAGCGATGTTTTTGTTAAACCTTTTAAATTTAGAATTATTTTCGATTAAAACATCTTGTGTGAGTTTTAGTTTTTCTATTTCAAGATTAAGCTCTTGACATGATTTACAACCATCGTCATTTGCCTTTCCCTTTTCAAGTCGTTTTGCTTTTTCTTTTAACTCATAAACTTCATTTTCCAAAAATTCCTTTTTGGTTTTTAAAAATTTATTTTTAGTTATGATTTTTAGACTTAGCTCACACAATTGATTATATTGTTTTTGCAAAGTGTCATCATCAATAGAAGAGTAAGAAGAGTCGGAAAGTACCTCATTTGACTCATGTGCCATTAGAGCGATCTCTTCCTTGCTTGATTCTTCATCGTCTTCACTATCACTCCAAGCACCACTTACAAAAGCTCGTTGAGTTTTGCTTTTAGGTGGCTTGGGACATTCTCCTATGAGATGATTTGCATCACCACATCTAAAACACTTTCTTTCACCTATACCCTTTTTGTCATCTCGATCTTTTCGGAATGGCTTCTTTTCTTCTCGAGGTTGTCTTACAAACTTTCCTCTTCTTCTAAAGAACTTCTAAAAATCTCTAACGGCCATGGCATACTCCTCATCTTCACTACCGGAGCAAGATTCATCATCATCGCTTGATTCCGCCTTTGCTTTTAGAGCGACGGATTTGATCTTCTCCCTTCTTCCTTTGATGATCTCTGAATCTTTCTCCATTACCATTTCGTGAACTTTGAGGTTGCCAATTAGCTAGTCTAGTGACATTTTTGAGAGATCTTTTTATTCTTCAATAGCGGTCACTTTAGCTCTCCATTTGGGATGAAGTGCTCCAAGAAATTTCCTGACAAAGTTCTTACTACGAAAAGATTCATCAAGTGCTTTAAGTGATGTAATAATAGTGTTGAAGCGAGCAAAGCCACAATCAATGGTTTCATCTTCAGGGATAATAAACTGTTCATATTGTTGAACAAGAAGATCAATTTTTTTATCCTTGACTTGTGAATTACCTTGATGTGTAACAATTAAAGATTCCCAAATATCTTTGGCGGTTTCACACATAAAAATTCTTTCATATTCTTTTCTAGGTAAAGCATTATAAAGCATCATTTTAGCTTCATTATTTTTAGCAACTAATTTCTTTTGTTCATCAACGGAAATATCCTTTGTTGTAGAACTAAAATCCCCTTTAACAATAATAAACCAAAGATCTATATCTTTTGATTTTACATATGTTTCAAAACGGTTTTTCCAATAGATAAATCCATTGGTTTCAAAGAGTGGTGGTCTTTGCATAGATTCCCCTTCTTTAAAGTTTTCAGAATCCATGGATCGTTTCAAGTTTATAAAATACAAGTTATTTTAGAAATTCTTGAGCAACGAGGCTCTGGTACCAATTGTAGAAAACTAGAAGGGGGGTTGAATAGTTTACCAATTAAAATCTTTGTTTTGAAACTTATTGAAAGATCAATTGATATTGATCTTTGGATATGTTGATGAAATATGCAAGTAATATGTAAAGAGTAAATAAGGAAAGAAATGATCAAACCACAACAAGTTGTTTATAGTGGTTCGGTCTACAAGGACTCTATTTCCTTGCCCTACTCCACTCCCCGAGTCTCACACTCGAGAGTTTAACTTCACTAGTCAACAAGCTCCTTTCACCGGCGGAGAAAACCTTTACACTTTGCTTACACAATTTCCGACACTAAGCTAGATGTCGAGTTCTTTCCAAGGGTACAACTACTCCCACACACAATGTATTTTGAGGACTAAAATACTAACCACTCACACTCACAAGAATATGATGGTTTAATACAACAATGAAGTATGAATCAACACTAGATCATACAACACTAAATGAAAAAGACTTCCAACTTCTCGTTTGAAGCTTGAATGTGACTTGATCTTCTTTGCTACAAAAGAGATCACTACTATGATATGAAACTGAGTTAGAAAGGTTAGAGAGAAGATATGTATGAGAGTATAGTGGAAAGGGATGAAAAACTACTTGGCTTGGCATTGCTATTTATAGCCAAAATGGACAGGAGCGTCCACGGACCGCGGAACCCTTAAAAGGGTTCCGCCCGTGTACCAATTTGGTACCGCCGGGTCTAACAGCCAAGATATCAAATTTTGCCAAAGTCAACTTTATCTAAGTGAGATTGTGCAAGATATGAAGAGTACAAATCCACACAAAATATCTAATGAAATCTTCCAATGATTTCCATGATGCATCACATGATGCCATATGTTGTATTTCTATTTTTAGAAATATGCAAGTACTTAAGTAGTGTTTGGTTTTAAGAACCTAACACATTCTAAAAACTACTATCATACATAATGATTAGAGTCATATCAAGATGTCACTAATCATAAATGTAAATGCTTGAATGAAGAATATATTGTTTGAAAAAGCTTGTTTTAATATCTATTAAACTTGACAAGCTTTATGCTTTTATACAAATTAAATTTACTTTTTGTCGTTAACAAAACTTAGGTAAAGATCAAAAATATAAATAACGTTTAATGACGATATTTGTATTAACAGAATACACATTCGATGTGCTAGAGAAAAGAAGAGATTTGCACATCGAACGGTTTTTCCAAAAGTATTTTTTCAATCAGAGATACTTTTTGTGTTTGAAATATGAATACACATTCGATGTGCTATAGAAAAGAAGATTTGCACATCGAACGGTTTTTCCAAAAGTATTCGTCAATTCATTTCCTGGACCAAGGTTGATTCAAGAATGAATCGCCTCATCGTTTCTGTCCAGTTGTCACAAGCTTGATCTTTAGTAAGATCTCACATGTCACCCACCAAGAGCTTGTTTGATGTTGGCTCTAGAAGGATTTCCATCTTCATTGTGAATATTTTTACATATCACTCGGATGTTCTGGCAATACCACAAGGATAATGCGTAGGACTCTTAATATATTCTTACTTTCCACATTGTGTGAAACAGCAAGTCTTCATTAATTTTGTGTCCTAATGAGATATTGTGGATGATCTCTTGGCTCTAGACTCAATTGTGCACTTTTGGTTTCCTATGCCGGAGACTAGGGAGAGGGTCTCCTTCTTCAATATCAACAATCTCTAAGAGAAAGTCGATAGATTTTGTAGGTTCCCCGTGAGAATGAAACAAGTCCTTTTAAGAGGAACTTGAGTAGCTTGAGAAGTTTAGTGCAGTGCGTCACTGGGTCCATGACGTCTTGTCTTCAATATCAGTGTTACCTTAGTAACCACCAGTAGCATATGAATTGAACCTGGTTTCTGCCCTAAGGTTGAATTATTGGAGGGCTATTTCTTTTTACCCTTTTCACATTTAACTCTTTTTCATTCTTCAACCCCTTCAGTGCTTACCGAGACTTCATTACTAGAACCTTGTTGGGTTTATTCAAGTACTAGCTCTGTCTCAGTCTGCACTCTTCCCATATTCTCATTTTTCTCCTTTTTTCAACATTCCTAAGGACTCTACACTATCTAGTGGATTGTCCCTGGGAAGATCCCTCCGGTTCTGGCGGATCATGGGAACGAATACCTAACCTAACCATCCTTATAACACCATGCATAAAGTACATTGGTCGGTCTTTTGGTATTGTTCATTTCTACTTGAAACCAATTGAAAAATCATTTGGAAAAACCAATCAAGGTACTGGTGATAAAATATCAAAGTATTTTGTACCTTAATTGTTTTTGATCATTTAGAAAAGCTCCCTCTCAACATGTGCATATGATTTTGAAATTGTTTTAGCACATGGAGGCAAGAGTTCTTTGAAATAATTACTTGATCACAATTTCCTTAGAAAAAGCCATTTGATTTTCTTGGTAAATTCTCCCCCTCAATATGTGTGTTGTATATTTGAAATCATTTTATCACATAGAGGCAAGAGATCTTTTGAAGCACATCGACGATCACAAAAGCCATTAAGAAACCTTTAGAAAATCAATCAAGGTACTTTATGTTGAAACATAGAAATCTTTGTACCTTGAAAGTTTATTTTCTTTTGAAATGCTCCCCCTCAATATGTGCTTCGAGATTCAAAAGTGTTTAGCACATATGGGAGAGCAGCATGCACATCTGAATCAAAATGATCACCTTTTATCAAATTTCATTATTAAATCACAAATTCTCCCCCGATCAAAAATATCAAACCCTTTGAGATTTTGGATCCCAATTGATTTAATAAGGTTTGGAAAACATGGGAGAATATGTGACCTTGTTTAAATACTCTTTTGGTTTTTGGTTAAATGCTCCTCCACAATCATGTGCATCATGTATTTGAAATCGTTTAGCACATGAAGGAATGAGTGTTTTGAAACAATTACCCTTTAAAACCTTATTTGAGATTTAAATCACGATCTCTCCCCCGATCAAAAATTTCAAACCAATTGAGATTTTGGATCTCGATTGATTTAAATCATTTAGAAAAAAAATTGGGGAAAGACGTGGCAAAATTTAATTTTGAAAAATGACAGATAAGGAACAGATTTAGACATTAAAGATTGTTAGTGTCAGGTATGATTATTTTAAGAGATCTTAAGGTAAAATAAAACAATTTCACAATTAAACAAGAACAGAAAAAATTTCATTTTGAAAGATCTTTGAGTTTTAAAGAAAATCATACCATGACATAACATTAAATCTTTAGATCACCACTTATTTTGTACAAACGGACTTGATAGATGAAATATCGTTTGAAAATATTTTATTTTAAATCACTTTCCCCCTCAATCGATGACCGTATTCGATGATTGAGTGACTAAAGTTTTGATAAAATGAAGTCCGGTGATTTTCAAAATTAAGTCCAATTTATTTTCAAATCAAATACTTTTCCATTTTTCAAAGCAATATTAATCAAAAATTGTTTAAAAAATGGTATCATCACTATTATCCTGCACAAAGATACGTTAGGTGGTTGAGCTGCTTTTGTTGTTGTTGCTGTAAGGCAGGAAGAAAATCGTCTGCTGATGCAGTGAGACCTCTGACGTTGCATTTGTCATGCCAAATTTTTATAGAGGTCCAATTAAGCTCCGTTTCTTCATTTGTCGATGAAGAAAACCATCTGCTGATGCAGTGAGACCTCTTACGTTTTATTTTTCCATGCCAACTCTCCATAGAGGTCAAATTAAGCTCCGTTTCTTCATTTGTCAACCCAAGATATAGTTACCCTTTCCTTTCGGCATCCAATCATAAATTGTGGGATCCGGATCGGTAACATTCTTTTAAACCATGTTATCTGCATACGTTAGTGAACACAGATAGACATATATGGTGGTCGACAACACCCAAACATCAATCGACTAATAAAAGTCAATTCAACATATCAGTCAGATCATACAAAGGCATGGGAATTATGTATTTATCAAACTCAAATCATCTAATCCTAACAGTCATATCCTAGGCACCTAGTCCTTCAACATAGGTTAACATCATTTTCAGTTAAGCATATAGGATAATTAAGAAAGCTCGTTAGATGATGTAAATTTGAAAAACATTCTCCCCCTCAATCAATGACTCATTTTATGAAAAGATTAAAAGTGCGGAAGTCATTGATTGAGTTTGCAAATTTATGAAGACTCCGATACTGATTGATTTTCAAGCAACTCATTTACCACCATTTTGTTAAAACAAATATTTTTTTGAAGAATTATAGAAGGAAAAATATTTGAGTAGGAACAGCAGTCCTTCGACATGCTTTCCTCAAATTGTTTTAGGATAAGTGCACGAAATATTTGAAAATTGGTTTAGCGCTGCACTTTCCTTCCTTGAAGAACGGGTTGCTATCTGAAATAATAGCAAACCATAGTTTTAAGCACGGGTTACAATCTGAAGTAACTGCAAGCCATAGGTTTAGCACGGGTTACAGTCTGAAATAACTGTAAGCCATAGTATGTGACATGTTTTGGAAAAGAATATTTACACCTCCTGCTCGAACTTCATCTATTGTCCCGTGCCATTGTTGAATGACATTTCTAAGACCGTAGATGTTATCGATACTAGAAGAGATATCTTTGAAAAACAATATTTTTGGTATTTTCAAATTTTTTATTTTTATGAATTTTTGAAGGTTTTATATTTTTATATTTTCTTTTTGTTGGTTTTATATTTTTCTATTTTGTTTTTGATAAATATTTACAAAGATAGATTAGATGATATGGTTTAAGAAGATGATGATACGAGTACCGAGATAATGATATCGAGCAGCCCCGTTGAAGAAGATAGGAGTCATCATCTCTTAAACATTCACCACCAAAGCTTCCAAGGCTCTTGTATTGAAGAAAGAAATTGAACCATCTGAAAGTGAGACTTTGGTAGCTTCCCCCCTAACTGAAAATCCTTTAGCTGAGCAGATTCAATGCTTTCATTCAAGCTTTCCTTAGCCAGGTGCACAAAGAAGCACACCATTATCATCGAACTTGCTGCTCCTTTTAAAAAAATCATCGTGATTCATCGTTCGGGGTTATATCATCAACAAGAACAGCAACGTATCATCCCACTCATAAATAATCATCTCAAATTTCATAACCACTGAAGTCTAAAGCGATGCATCCCCAAAATGTGTCAAGAGACCACTTCCCCCAAGTAAATGAATTGATGCAGTCAGTCTCTTAGACTAGAGCTCACGAACCCAAATACACATATGCCCGAATAGAGAAACTTATACCATCAAAGTAGCATATTAAGTCCGATAGCCAAAGAATAACCCCGGTGTATACATTTCTCTCCCCTGATGATAGTGTATGAAGCTCAAGAACCCGAAGTACCCGAATGCCCAAAGAGAGAATAACCGATAACATTGAAGAAGCAGGCCGAATCACCGATTATCTCTGCGGATGACAATCTCTGCGGATGTCAACTCCGGAATAAGTGATTATATCTCTGAATCACTGATTAAGCACTCAAGTGAAACAGTTGAGCGCCCCCAATGTACACAATTCTCTCTCCCCTGATGATTGTGATAACATCGAAATCATCACACACTTGTGTACCTCTTTTATCTTTAGAAACTTTCCCTTACATCACTTCCTCCAACTAGTTGGAATAATAACACTAAAAGCCTTGATGAGTAAAACCTTGAGTTTCTCTACGGTCATGACATTTGTCTTCCTGGGATATCTTCAATCACTTAGAAGAATTAAGTTCATCAAGTTTACTCGCTTTGTGTTTAGATGTGTGTCTCCTTCCCCCTTGTTGGTTTTGACACTTCAGAATCAGCAACATATTCTAAGCCCGTATACTAGAAATCTTTTAGAGAAGACCACATTAAATCTTTGTGAGAATCAACTTGCTGAAGAGTGTCAGCAAGTCTAATTGGGGATTACATCAGACATTTCACTCTCCCCCAATTAGTGCTCTCCCCTAAACTGACAATCTTTATGATGAATGCCCGAAATAAGAAGAAGTCTTTAGATTGTTAAATGCAATTCGTCTTTAGTATTCTAACATGCAGCAAAAACTTTAGAGTAGACTGTAGACTCGACCTTCTTCAAGATTGTCCAATTAGGGAATAGAAAGTTAACATCTTCTTCTCACCAAATGCATTCCCTTTAACTTATTGTAACATTCTAGAGAGAGAAAGTAACAAAGAAAGAAAGGTTAGATTAAGTGAAAGGTCCAACCCTCTACCTTGGAAGGTAGAGGGTATTTATACTTACAAACTAAACGTCCTCCTTCGGACTGTGGATCAGGCATACAATGGGTAAAGACCCGTTCGTCCTCCACGGTGATGCACTAAACTAAATTGTTAGTGCAAATATTACGATATTTAATCTATACAGTCTCGTTTGTTTTGATTGATGACAAACATGTAACTTTTAATACATAACGTAAAATGTACAAGTTACTTGTAATTACATTTGTCTCAACATACATTCAACACCTCTCGATGTCTCAAGTCCTCGTATGTTACAACACAGGTTCGTACATGTTTGTTATGTGGCATTATGATCAAACCCATTAACAAATCATATAGAATGTTTAAAATACGTTTAGAGTCACTAAGTATTTTAATAGGTTAACCATTCTATTTAGAACCTCATTTTACATTTTGCATTCACAAGTATTTCAAAAGGTAACTAGACATTTTATTAACTAGTTACATAATACATTTTACAAGTTTACTTTGATAAACATTTTAATCTAAAATGGAAATACATGTTACATCATGGCATGCATCATCTTTGAAATCCTTGGAAGATCTCTTGAATATATTGGTTAGATTGACACTCAATATATCAAATGTGATCTTGGTAAGATATGGTAAAATCTTGAAAAGATTTGAGGAAAGATTTTTTAGATTTCTTGTCAGGCACCCACGGCACCAAAATGCATAAAGGGCGGAACCCTTTAATTGGTACCGTGGTCCGTGGACGCTCCTGTCCACTTTTGGCTATAAATAGAAGCCCATTGTTTTCCCATTTCTTCACCACTTGAAAACACATCTTCTCCACCTTCTTGCATACATTTAGATCTATCATTAACAATGTAGTAACATACATTAAACACCCTAATGATCATGATCATAATGCTTCTAACATTCATCTTTGTTGTAAGCATACTCTACATTGATCAACCAAGGAAAGCTTGGAGATCTAGTCATCCCCACTCACCACAAGCTGAAGATCTATCACAACAAGTTTAGGGAACTTGTGATCTTCATCATGAAGGCTTCCTATCAATGGAAGATCATTTAGAAGTAGTTATTCATATCCATTAGACATTTGTGTCATGGATCATTAGTGTAGAACATCATTGCATCCTCACAACACTTTCACCAAACTAGATTAGATGGTTTATGTGTTTGTACCATAAAACACAAGGTTTGTTATCTTGGGCCATAAAACATATTGGGAGTGGTTGTACCCTTGTAAAAGAACTCGACATCTAGCTTAGTGTCGGAAATATTGTATAGGCGACGTTAGGTTGGTTCTACCTCGAACTAGAACCCGGTATTTAGCTTTGTACCGGAAAAAGTGTAAGCGACGATATTGTAAGGTTTTCTCCGCCGAGAAGGGAGCTTGTTGATTTAGTGAAGTAACTCCCGAGTTGGGTACTCGGGGAGTGGAGTAGGGCAGAAAGGAGATCCGTGACCGAACCACTATAAATCATCGTGTTCGGTTTGCACTTTCCTTTCTTTATCTCTTTACTTTTATAGTTGCACTATACTATTGCTTGTGATGTGGTTTGATGTTAATGCTTGTGTGACAACATGGTTTACTATGCTTTACATTGGTCACAAACAATAATTGGAACTTTCATATTATAACAAGCTTCATAAGCGATTTGATACTAAAGATCTAAAGTTTTTAAACGGTAACGTATTCACCCCCCTCTACGTTTCCACAATTGGTATCAGAGCCACGTGGCTCTCATTTTCAAAACAAATGGTTTTTAAAATAGAGTACGATCCATGTATCAAATTACCATTGAAGCGAAAAATAATATGAAAAATGCTTTGCTTATAATACTTAGAAATTTTGTTGTTAAATGTAACTTTGTATACAAGCTTGAAGGTTTTCTTGAAAAATAAAATAAAAGTTTGTTAAAAGAACTAGTAAGTATTATATTGTGTGCTCATAGAAAATTTACGAAGAAATATGATTGTAAAGGAGTGTTTGGGATAACTATAAATCTAGTTGAAAAATCACCTCCGTAAATGTTTAAGATAAGTTACATAAGTAGATATGTTGTTAAATATGTGTATTATATGTTTACTATGAAATCTAGTAAGTCACACACGTTTTCTCTATGTCAAATACTAGTTTTGGTGAATCTGTCTCAGAGGACCACGGCACCAAATCTTATAAAGGGCGGATCCCTTTATTTGGTTCCGTGGAATCCGTCTGTACAGTATGCTGTTTTTTCGGCAACTTCAAAAAATCATAACTAATTAACCGTAAGTCCGTACGAGTCAAGCCACCTATCATTTTAAAGGGAATTGAGTCTACTTTCACTTCAAAATAATTTCATGGCCTGAGTCTAATTTTAAATAAGTAAAATAGACCAAATACTACAGTATGTCTAAAATGTTAAGTTTCGCTTTAACATAAAAACTCAAATTTTTGAATCAAACAATTTAAGTTGGTATTCTTATAACTTTGATACAACTTCTTTTGAAACTAATTAATTTGGTAATATGTTTAAAGGAAACTAATCAAGCTTGGTATACATCGTCATATTTAAACGCTAAATGACAAAAAGTGTTTTTCATTTTATGCTATGCTAAATGACTACTTGTTTATGTTGTTTGCATATATGGTGCTTGATTTTTTTCAAATTGTTATTTACACTTGTTTGTTTGCATAATATAAGTGTCAATCTTGCCATGTTATTTATTCGCTTGTTTGACAACTTCTTGTTTATGCTCAATAGGTCTTTGCTAGATTTTGTGCAATAAGTTAGAAAATGGTTTTACCATCACTTGTAGAATTTGATAACTTTCTTTGCATAGGTTATACTAAAATCTCACATAACTTATGAAATGTCATAACTCACTTAGCAATGAGTACTAAGTAAATTAGTCAAGTACTTTGAAAAATAAAGGTTTTAAGGTGTGTTTGGTACAAGACGAAAACAATGATGTATGATACTATTTGGTTGCTTTTATTTCGTAGGATGATAAACTAACTCAAAATATTGATGTATGCTAACTGGTTCATGCAGGGGGATAGCACACGGGTGTTATCAAATTTTACCCATTTTCACTTATATGTGAAAATTGTTAGCCCTTGTTCAAAATCAATGCTCCACTATGTTTGTGTATGCATTATTGACTATTCCTAACTAGAAATAGTTAATGCCATATGTTTTGAGAAAAATTTCAGGTTTCGAAAAAGTCTTCGACACCTAAAAAATGGGTCTGTAAAGATTTCTGGTCTCCACGGACCAGACGGCACCATTAATTTGGTTCCGTCTGTTATGGATTTTGGTACCGCCATACCTGTACAGGCGGACCAGGCGGCACCAATTTAAGGGCTCCGGCTGTGTAAAGAAATGGTGCCGTGAATCCTACAGGTAAGTTATTGAATTTTACTAAATCCCGCAATCTAATTTACCAAACTTCGTTTCTAGGATAGTTGTTAATGCATATCTTTCATACCTCACTCAACACATCCTCAATGGATTAACTTAGGATGTTTGACATGATTTTAGACACTTCCATCTCATTAGAAACTACCATCTTTGTATGGATTAACATCAAATCCATGAATCCTTAGTTCCATAAATCGACACATTCAAGATGATCATTTTCACACCTTCACTGTTACTTTTCCTCAAGCTTAGCATTTCTTAAAGCAAAGTCAAAATGACTAAATCCTTAACCTCAAATAAGCCACTTAAGAAAACCACTAGGATTAGCATTCGATCTTGTTGCTTCATTAACTTGAGCTCTTCATCCTCAGACTCATTACCTCTCAACATCTCATCACCCATTCAAGATGTGAACTTTCTAAACTTGAGTACTCCAACTCCACCACCAAAATCACCCACCATCATCCAAAACAACTTCACTACCAAAGTCTCCAAAGCTTGTACCTATCAAACTTTGTGCAACACCACCAACATCTCCTCACCCGTTTGCGGATGACTTAGATGACTTACCGAGACTAATAAACCTGGACTCATTATTTGCAAAGATATCATACACAAGTCTAACATATGACTATAGATATTGTTTTGTATCTACATGTATTGCCTCACCTGGTTAACATGAAAATAATGTGTCATCCTTCAAGACAATAAGTATTTACATCGAGTCATAACTCACACATATGTTAAATACATATTATCAAGTCTTGTTATCCCTGAGTTCAATCTAAGCTTTATAATCTCAACAAATTAGGATTGACAACTTAAGTATTTCATCCGAAATATTCAAGTATATGCGACTTACGATTGTAGTCATTAAAAGTCATATCCGAAAAATCAACACCCAAGTATTTTAACAACACATGTTGAAACACTTATCCAAAACAAACAACCCACGGTGCCACTTATCCCTCTTTGAAACCTACTATCCCTCTTCCATCTTTTGGCACCATTAACCGTATTGCTCATGAACTTCCAAGAGTATACTTTAAATCAAACGTGCCCTTTCAAGGTGAACCTATACCTCAGCCCCTAAGCTTCATAAACATAACCAAAACTTCAAGCACTTCACCCACTAGTTGTAGCAACCAATGAACCATAAGAATTAGTATCCTTACTTCTTTGTGTTCAACGTCTATGGAAAAATAATCAACCTAAGTACTCCCATAGCACAACAAACCCCTACATCACCACATCCTTATTTAGACACACTAGAAGACATACCACCTAGATCAACCAATCCACCATCCTTACCATCATTTGAATTCGTTGAGTGTATTGCCCTTGTGTCCAACACTTGTACTGAATCAAATGCACGTTTGAACAAACTTAACCATCCTTTCCCACATATAAAGACTTAGATAATTCATTATGGCTAGAACCTCAACTATCAAATAAGCATGGTGCTCTTGGTAATTGTTGTCAATTTCCACTAGGTATAAGTAGTACTACCTTCACAAATAATCAAAGTATTAGTAATACTTTGTCGTTAAACTTCTGCATAAATTTTGTTAAACCTAAAATCAACATTTTAACAACATATGTTAAAATGCAATCTCAAAGCCAACATCATACACCCCAAGCAACAATGACTCTTGAGGAGTATACATAAGAAACTCAAGTGAATTCCTCTTGTCATCATCTAGTGAATATAATCTTGAGACCAAGTTTATTTAGATGGGACGATCCGATTCAAAAAATTTTGGCTTCATATCTTCATTTAGGAAAACATGATGTTTTGAAGAACATTATGACTAAGATTCATGCGTTAAGCTTTCATTTTGTTAAAAGGATATTGTATATCCTATGCATCACTCTTGCGACATAAATAGTTGTGTTACAAGAGATTTCATTACACCTCATTGGCTAAATGATCTTGAAACAAACATCTACAAAGTTCTGTGAACTAGCATATCCAATTAATCTTGTCATACTTGTTTTCATAAGCATGATAACTTTATCCCATGGGATAATTTCATTTGTTGAAAGATACTATTTGTATCTATTTTCTTTCAAGCATACATCATAACCTAACCTTGCTCAAACCTTGTGCACATCCAAGGTTAAAACTACACATCTCTAGAACATACACATGAGCTATTGAAGTTGGTAACCTTATTTAGATTCTTGTTAAATAAAAAGGAGCTTTCTTGAGAACGTTCTTAATTTAACATATTCCATTCCCTAGTCTTAGATAATCAAATCACATTTAAAGTATACATTTCAACTCAACGCAAAAGATGTCATCCATTAGATCATACAATTAGCTATGTAATTTGAACAACCTTAGATTCTAAACACAAGATTAAAACATACTGTTTATCAACACACCATTGATAAAATTCATGTGTATAACATGACATCTTCATCACCTTAGTTATATTGCATATTAGTTGTGTCACATTAAGCCAAGTATTGGTAAACTATCATCTTTTATGCACTTTGATAGGCAAAAGTAGGAGTTCCCATCTTTCTAACATGAGAAAGACTACTGGAGAACCTATTGCACTAGAAACTCAATTTGACCTAACGGTTGAATTGCTTCCTGGAGAGAAGTTGGGTATGTGGAATCACCCGTAAAAATGGTCGTGTTTAGCCTTAATTGAGCACCGCTAGTAATAGTCTCATATTCATTCTCCAACTTGAAAAATCTATTTTCCTATACTTGCCTTAAGTAAGTGTTAAAACATTGATAGTTTGCCTCGCCTTAGGAATACTAATCAAACAAGTAGTATATATGACTTTTCTTTTAAAACCACTTGCATTGCACTTACATGTGTTGATTACACGTTCTTTTTTAATACGATAAGTTGATTTGACATTATCTTAGTGTTTGATAACAAGTCAAATGTGTAAACCTTAGTACGGTTTTATCTTTATAATGCTTGTATTGTTGTTTCATGCTACTAAACGTTTAAACCTAAACTTTATTTGCATGATACTTACTTTTGAATTATTTTTAGCATGATTAACATGTTACTTATGAACTCATAATATGCCATTTTGATACGTGATAATTTTGATATGATATATTTGTGTTTGAAAGCTATTAGTTGGCATTCATTACATCTATGTGTAGTATGATCCAAATGATACATGCTCCAAATTGTTATGTCTTAAACATGGCTTGCATGAATCTTTCATCTTGTTTCTTTTGCTTCTTGTCACACTATTTTTTTGCTACGTATGCACATATAATCTGTCAAAGTGCTTTTGGTATGACAAACTTTTAGAAGCCTTTTTATCTTACAAATTAATCACATAGATTGTTGTATATCCAAGTATGCTTAAGTGTCTAAGTCTAACGACAAAACAATCTCATAATGAAATGTCTTGAATAAAGTCGTATTCTTGCATAATATGATTGTTTTGATGCTATCGTGTGTGGTGATTTCTTGTTTACTAAGTGCAATGTGTTGTTTTTGCTTATATAATATGTTATCATTTGATTTCTATCATGTTAACATCTTTTGTCACTAACAAATTTGTTTTGTAGGTTGATAACAAATTATTTGTTATCTCACTTGGTTTTAACTTTTATATGCTCATTTTGCATAATCCCCTTTATTGCTACATAGATTAGTAATATGCTTTATGGGACCCTACACTTGCATATAGTTTAAAAGCATATAGAATTAAGTTCTAGCGGGTTGGCTTTGCATTTTTGTATTTTCAACCAACCTCTTTGCAAATCTCATTTTTGCTTCCGCTTTCCAAAAATCACCTCCATCATTATTCAGTTATAACAATACTCTAATCCTCTTCACTTCCTATTAGGTAACCACATGCCTCATCATACGATCATCTCGTATTAATCGAGAAGAGGAACGTGACTTTAAAGATGAAGCTCATTGTATGTTAACCATCTTCCAGAAAAACATCACTAAGCTCATCTCTTTCGTTAACCCGAAAAACCTCCTAAACATTTTGTTGTCATTCCTTATTTGATACATTACACATTATGTTGGATGTCCACCAATTAAGGGGGAGAGAAATCCATTCACATAATTGTCTTTGGTCAAATTTTATGTCTCTTAGACTATACAATACCAACACATAGGTAAACACCACTTAGCTAAAACCGGTTCATGAAACCACAACTAGTTCAACCTTTTTTGCACCAATACCTCATTAAGTGAAAAATGCATCATGTGTTTTACAAACTTCTTCATCTCCACAATCAAAAATCTAGGATTTTCCTTAAACTAGCACCTTACAACTTCACTATCTAGAACACCATCATAGGATCTTATCCTTTTCTCGCTTGACATATATCATACATGTCATTGTCAGTGCAAACGATATATTAATCAAAACAGCCATTTCCAACACGTTGGTCCATCCAACTCTCACTTATATGATGTCATTCTCATCCTCATATAGGTACTCATTATTATTAGTATTTTCCATATTGTCTTCACTTCTTTTCAAAGTGATAATCATCCATGTCGGTCAAAACCATGCTAATACTACCTTTCCCATTGTCACCTAGAATAGGTCATTTTTATAATTCGTGTCAATCAATGAATAAATTTATCTTCATATTATCACTTTTAGATATAACACATTATTGATTACTCTTGGGTTGAAGCATATGAGAACTTGCTCAAAACAATAGTTTGTTAGCATCAATAAATCATTCAAATCATAACCCTTATGCATCATTGAAATGCAATGTCCATTCATATTTTTTTTCTTAGCTTTGGTCACTTGACATGACGAAAGGATTGCATGAGTCCATATTTTTATATTTGCTATACATACGAGTTTCTAACTCCTTAATAGCTTCCTACCTAATCACCACCACCTTCCATCACCACTTTCACTAATCATCACCACCATGGATTAGCGAAAACTTATTTTTGTAAATCTCGAGTCATCTACCATCACCACATGAATCCTACTAGTAAACCAACACCAACACTAGCACCACTAGTGGCACACCCGGTGGGAGACTTCATATCTTCTTTCTAGGAACTATTTTGTAGGTTTTTATCACATTATATTCTCACTTTTCTTATGATTGTAATTAGGAGACTACACTTCATGAGATCTTTGATTATATCATTTATCACATATATACATCTTATTTTTCTTTGTGAAAAAGATGAAATATATTGCACTAATGTTTTTCATTGTAGGTTCATCATCATATACACTCGATTGTATATAATTTACTCATCTAAAGATGAAGTTTGCATCAATTATTTTTCTTATTTTAGGTGCTTCTTGACACCATAGAACAAGGAGGAATGTCCTTTAAGCACTCATATTGCATCGTCTATACACTTGGTTGTATATGACATATTTGTCTAAAGACAAAGCTTCTATTATACTAATATTTATTTTGAAGGTTCATCTTGACGCCCTAGAGAAAGGGGAGCTTCCGTCAAGAATTTACTGAATGCATCTTATATACACTTTGTTGTATATCACTTACTCTTCCAATGACGAATACAGTTTTGCACTAATATTTGTTTTGTAGGTTTTTAATCATACCCTGACGCCTCAAACAAGGGGGAGCCACCGTCAAGGGGGAGCATGCACACATTTAGCATCATTCTCACTTTTCAACAAGCATTTGTGCTTCGATAAAAAGTAGAGAAAATAGGCTAATATTGCTATGCATTTTTCTTTTTCATATATTTCTCATAATTTTTGTTGCATAAAACTAACCTTGATGTAGGTTAAGCCTCTTAATTTGATCCATGGATCCGCTTCCTAACAAGGAACGGATTGAAGTAGACGATTTAACTTCACTAGGGATGATGCAAGCTCGCCTTTTCGGGGAGAAATGAAGTTAAACTCCAAGGACACGCCCTTTTTGTTTCGACAAAAGGGGGAGAAGAGTGTAAACGGAGAAGGTAATGTAAAGGTAGTAAGGATACAAGTAACCTTTTACATTTTACTTTCTATTACGTTTACATATATTTGTCATCATCAAAAAGGGGGAGATTGTTAGTGCAAATATTACGATATTTAATCTATACAGTCTCGTTTGTTTTGATTGATGACAAACATGTAACTTGTAATACATAACGTAAAATGTACAAGTTACTTGTAATTACATTTGTCTCAACATACATTCAACACCTCTCGATGTCTCAAGTCCTCGTATGTTACAACACAGGTTCGTACATGTTTGTTATGTGGCATTATGATCAAACCCATTAACAAATCATATAGAATGTTTAAAATACGTTTAGAGTCACTAAGTATTTTAATAGGTTAACCATTCTATTTAGAACCTCATTTTACATTTTGCATTCACAAGTATTTCAAAAGGTAACTAGACATTTTATTAACTAGTTACATAATACATTTTACAAGTTTACTTTGATAAACATTTTAATCTAAAATGGAAATACATGTTACATCATGGCATGCATCATCTTTGAAATCCTTGGAAGATCTCTTGAATATATTGGTTAGATTGACACTCAATATATCAAATGTGATCTTGGTAAGATATGGTAAAATCTTGAAAAGATTTGAAGAAAGATTTTTTAGATTTCTTGTCAGGCACCCACGGCACCAAAATGCATAAAGGGCGGAACCCTTTAATTGGTACCGTGGTCCGTGGACGCTCCTGTCCACTTTTGGCTATAAATAGAAGCCCATTGTTTTCCCATTTCTTCACCACTTGAAAACACATCTTCTCCACCTTCTTGCATACATTTAGATCTATCATTAACAATGTAGTAACATACATTAAACACCCTAATGATCATGATCATAATGCTTCTAACATTCATCTTTGTTGTAAGCATACTCTACATTGATCAACCAAGGAAAGCTTGGAGATCTAGTCATCCCCACTCACCACAAGCTGAAGATCTATCACAACAAGTTTAGGGAACTTGTGATCTTCATCATGAAGGCTTCCTATCAATGGAAGATCATTTAGAAGTAGTTATTCATATCCATTAGACATTTGTGTCATGGATCATTAGTGTAGAACATCATTGCATCCTCACAACACTTTCACCAAACTAGATTAGATGGTTTATGTGTTTGTACCATAAAACACAAGGTTTGTTATCTTGGGCCATAAAACATATTGGGAGTGGTTGTACCCTTGTAAAAGAACTCGACATCTAGCTTAGTGTCGGAAATATTGTATAGGCGACGTTAGGTTGGTTCTACCTCGAACTAGAACCCGGTATTTAGCTTTGTACCGGAAAAAGTGTAAGCGACGATATTGTAAGGTTTTCTCCGGAAGGAAGCTTGTTGATTTAGTGAAGTAACTCCCGAGTTGGGTACTCGGGGAGTGGAGTAGGGAGGAAAGGAGATCCGTGACCGAACCACTATAAATCATCGTGTTCGGTTTGCACTTTCCTTTCTTTATCTCTTTACTTTTATAGTTGCACTATACTATTGCTTGTGATGTGGTTTGATGTTAATGCTTGTGTGACAACATGGTTTACTATGCTTTACATTGGTCACAAACAATAATTGGAACTTTCATATTATAACAAGCTTCATAAGCGATTTGATACTAAAGATCTAAAGTTTTTAAACGGTAACGTATTCACCCCCCTCTACGTTTCCACATAAATAACTAACTAAATAACTAGTAAATAACGTAATATCTACGAGCTAACTTATGCTAGATTATATTTGGGGTGACCGATGATACTTCACTATGGAATTTTCTAATTCCTAACAATCTCCCCCTAAAGGAGGTCACCCCATGTTTTACATTTCGAATCCTAGCATTCTATTTAATCTTCAGTCTTGAGCTCGTAGACATTAATTCTTCAACATCTGCATCTTTGTGCTTTAGCAGTGATTCTTTAAAGTCCGATAACTTTGTACTTTAAGTGGAGGCCTTTATACTGATCCACATCTTTGATGATCTTTGAGCTTTAATTGAGATCATCAGCCACAGTAAATCTCTCTGGATCATCCATAGTTGCGTTGCTTTCATGTGATGTTTTGACTTTTGGACCGACATGCTCACACTTTCTGGATCATGACATCTTTCTATCAGAGTAGCGGAAGCTTTACTGGTTCATGATATTTGCAGCAGCGTAGCAGAAGCATAGTATAAAAATATCAGATCCAGGTTATGTAGATATGCACCAGTCATGATTTCTTCAATTAAGTGTGGATGCTGTGAGTATGCGGCTTTGGATTGACTCCTCAATTCTGATCAGCTGCAACCGTCCAAATGTACCTGCAAACAACAGTTAGCAATAAAACACACGAAAGTGTCTTTGATCACTTTCGTTGAATTGAGGTACACGGCCCACGGTTCCCCGTTGATCAGTACAAGTAATGCCTGTGATCAGGTATAATTCTGAAGAATCTCCTTGACAGGGTTTCGCAGCTGTTCTAGCCGTTCTCAAACCGGAACGTCTTAAAGAAGACAACACGGAGTGAGTGAACCAGCAAATTGAGATTCACTGATTGATGAAAAATGATTTGAAAAACAATCGTGTATTGCTTGAAGAAAGAGTTTTGCAATAAGACAAAGGTTTCATGACAAAGATCCATTTTCAATCAAAATACTTTTTGTATTAGAAAATGAGTACACATTCGATGTGCTAGAGAAAAGAAGAGATTTACACATCAAACGGTTTTTCCAAAAGTATTTTTCAATCAGAGATACTTTTTGTGTTTGAAAATGAATACACATTCGACTTGCTAGAGAAAAGAAGGTTTGCACATCGAACGGTTTTCCCAAAAGTATTCGTCAATTCCAATCCTGGACCAAGGTTGATTCACGAGTGAATCACCACATTGTTTCTATCCATTTGTCACAAGTTTGATCTTTAGAAAAGATCTCACATGTCACCCACCAAGAGCTTGTTTGATGTTGGCTCTAGAAGGATTTCCATCTTCATAGTGAATATTTTTACATATCACTCGGATGTTCTAGCAATACCACAAGGATAATGCGTAGGACTCTCAATATATACTTACTTTCCACATTGTGTGAAACAGCAAGTCATCATTAATTTTGTGTCCTAACGAGATATTATGGATGATCTCTTGGCTCTAGACTCAATAGTGCACATTTGGTTCCTATGCCGGAGACTGGGGAGAGGGTCTCCTTCTTCTATATCAACAATCTCTAAGAGAAAGTCGATAGATTATGTAGGTTCCCCGTGAGAATGAAACAAGCCCTTTTAAGAGGAACTTGAGTAGTTTGGGAAGTTTAGTGCAGTGCGTCACTGGGTCCATGACGTCTTGTCTTCAATACCAGTGTTACCTTAGTAACCACCAGTAGCATATGTATTGAACCCGGTTTCTGCCCTAAGGTTGAATTATTGGAGGGCTATTTCTTTTCACCATTTTCGCATTCAATTCTTTTTCATTCTTCAACCCCTTCAGTGCTTACCGAGACTTCATTACTAGAACCTTGTTGGGTGTATTCTAGTACTAGCTCAGTCTCAGTCCGCACTCTTCCCATTTCTCATTTTTCTCCTTTTTTCATCATACCTAAGGACTCTACACTATCTAGTGGATTGTCCCTGGGAACATCCCTCTGGTTCTGGCGGATCGTGGGAACAAATACCTAACCTAACCATCCTTATAGCTCCATACATAAAGTAAAATGGTCGGTCTTTTGGTACAGTTCATTCTTCCTTGAAACCAATTGAAAAATCATTTGGAAAAACAATCAAGGTACTTGTGATACGAGATCAAAGCATTTTGTACCTTAATAGTTTTGATCATTTAGAAAACCTCCCCCTCAACATGTACATATGATTAACAAATTGTTTAGCACATGGCGGCAAGAGGACTTTCAAATATTTTCTTTGATCACAATTTTCATACAAAAAGCCATTTGATTTTCTTGGTAAATTCTCCCCCTCAATATGTGAGTAGGATATTTTAAATCATTTTATCACATAGAGGCAAGAGTTCTTTTTGAAGCACTTTCATGCTCATACAAGCCATTAAGAAACCATTCGCTCCCCCTCAATATGTGCATCAATATATGAAAGAGTTTAGCACATATTAGAGAGAGCCAGCACATTGAATCAAATGATCACCTTTTATCAAATTTCAAATTAAATCACAAATTCTCCCCCGATAAAAAATATCAAACCCTTTGAGATTTTGGATCCAAGTGATTTAATGAGGTTTAGAAAACATGGGAGAAAATGAGCCTGGTTTAAATACTCTTCTGGTTTTTGGTTAAATGCTCCTCCTCAACATGTGCATTGTATATTTGAAATCGTGGGGCACATGGAGGCAGGAGTGTTTTGAAACAATTACCCTTTAAAACCTGATTTGAGATTTAAATCACGATCTCTCCCCCGATCAAAAATTTCAAACCAATTGAGATTTTGGATCCCGATTGATTTAAATCATTTTGAAAATTTTGGGGAAAGACGTGGCAACATTTAATTTTGAAAAATGACTGATAAGGATCAATTTAAGACATTAAAGATTGTTAGTGTCAGGTATGATTGTTTTAAGAGATCTTTTAGGTAAAATAAAACAATTTCACAATCAAACAAGAACAGAAAAAAATTTATATTGAAAGATCTTTGAGTTTTAAAGAAAATCATACCATGACATAACATTAAATCTTTAGATCACCACTTTATTTCGTACAAATCGGAACTTTTGTGAAGTAATATCGTTTGAAAATATTTTGTTTTAAATCACTCTCCACCTCAATCGATGACTGTAGTCGACGATTGAGTGACTTAGGTTTTGATAAAATAAAGTCCGGTGATTTTCAAAATTAACTCAATTTATTTTCAAAAACAATATTTTTCCATTTTCAAAACAATATTATTTAAAAAATTGTTTAAAAAATGTTATCATTCACTACTTGTCCTGCACAAAGATACGTTCGGTGGTTGAGAAGATTATGTTGTTGCTGTAGGGCTTGGAAGAAAAACCGTCTGCAGATGCAGTGAGACTTCTTATGTTGCATTTTAATGCCAACTGAGGTCAAATTAAGCTCCGTTTCTTCATTTGCTGATGAAGAAAACCATCTGTTGATGCAGTGAGACCTCTTACGTTGCATTTTTCCATGTCAACTCTCCATAGAAGTCTAATTAAGCTCCGTTTCTTCATTTGTCAACCCAAGATATAGTTACCCTTTCCTTTCGGCATCCAATCATCTTTAATTGTGGGATCCGGATCGGGAACATTCTTATATACCAATATACATGCATACGTTAGTGAACACACATACAGATATGTGGTGGTCGACAACACCCAAACAGTAATCGACTAATAAAAGTCAATCCAACATGTCAATCAATTCATATATGGCATGGGAATAATGTGTTTATCAAACTCTAATCATCTAATCCTAACAATCATATCCTAGGCACCTAGTCCTTTAACGTAGGTTAACATCATTTTCAATTAAGCATATAGGATAATTAGATAATCTCGTTAGATGATATAGATTTGAAAACATTCTCCCCCTCAATCAATTACTTATTTTTTCTGAAAAGTTTAAAAGCGCTGAAGTCATTGATTGAGTTTTCAATTTTTAACGAATACTCTGAATCTGATTGATTTACAAGCAACTCATTTACCACCATTTTGTTAAAACAAATATTTTTCTGAAGAATTTTTGAAGGAAAAATATTTGAGTAGGAACAGCAGTCCTTCGACATACTTTCCTCATTTTGTTTTAGGATAAGTGCACGAAATTTTTGAAAATTGGTTTAGCGTAGCCCTTTCCTTTCTTGAAAAGCGGGTTACTATATGAAATAATAGCAAACCATGGTTTAAGCACAGGTTACAGTCTGAAATAACTGCAAGCCATTTTTGAAGCGCGGGTTACAGTCTGAAATAACTGTAAGCCATATTTTGAGACATGATAAAAAGGAAATATTTACACCTCCTGCTCGAACTTCATCTAAAGTCCCGTGCCATTATTGAATGACATTTCTAAGACCGTAGATGTTATCGAAACCAGAAGACATGTCTTGAGAAAACATATTTTTAGTATTTTTCAATTTTCTGATTTTTATGGGCTTTTGTTGATTTTATATTTTTCTATTTTGTTTTGAAGGTTTTCTAATTTTGTATTTTGCTTTTTTGAAAAATATTTACAACGATAGAGAAATAGTTTAAGAGGATGATGATACGAGTACCGAGATAAGGATATCGTACAGCACTTTGTAGAAGATAGAAGTCATCAACTCTTAAACTTTCACCACCAAATCTTTCGAGGCTCTTGAATCGTCATCAGAACTTGAGTCTACAGAAAGTGAGACTTTGGTAGCTTCCCCCAAATCAACAAACTAAGAATAAAGACCATTTCCCCAAGAGGTAAAAATGAATGAAAAATGGTCTCATTGAATGAAGCTCAGCACCTCGAAGAACACGAGAACACCAAAGTACCAAGTTGAAACATTGATCGTCTTAGTAGTTATCAAATCCGGAATAACTGATGAGGTCCGATCACATGAACCTGTTGTGCGTCCCCGATGTACACATTACTCTTCGAGATTGACCAGTTGTCTATTAAGGGGAACAATATATCAACATCTTCATTTTACTAAGTGCATTCCCGTTATCTTCCATATAACCAATCAGCCCATAATTTACATAAGTACCCAACCAGAGTAGAGACAACGACATCACAGTAACTGGTTGACTCTCTGATCTTCTCTGCGGATGTCAACTCCGGAATAACTGTTAAGTTCGATCATGTGAATATGCTGTGCGACCCTGATGTACACATATCTCTTCACTGATGGTTGCGATCTCATTGGAATCATCATTTCATTGTGTACATGAAGCACTAACCGGAAGCACTTTATCATAAATCATATAGAAGATGTCGATAAGCAATGTCATCTCACGTACCACATATTCTTCTCACATTTCTTCCAACTGAACGCTGAAGTAACACATACCAAAAGTCTCCAGAGACCATTTCCCCCAAATAGTTGGAATAATACACCAAAGGCTACGAGTTAAACACTGAGTTTCTCTACGGTTATGACCATTGTCTTTCCGGGATAACTTCAATCAGGTAGAAGTGTTAAGTTCATCATGTGTACTCGTTGTGCTTTTAGATATATGTCTCCTTCCCCCTTGCTGGTTTTGATACCCCAGAATCAGCAAAACATAATATACCCATAAACATGAAATCTTGTGAGAAGAACTCAAATAGCCCAAATGAATCCTGTGAGAATCAACTGCTACATAAACTCTCTCTGACTATCTTTATCAACCCATATATAGACAATTTGAAGTGACCACTGTTGAAGAAAACCCGATATACCAAACTTGAAACTGAAGTTGAATTCCCCGCATTTGTATCTTAAGCTTGCACTTAATAATGGAAGAACGGTGTTTAGAATCTACGCTTCAAGCAATTAACACCTCTTGAGATTATCCACATCGTCATCTGCATGTGACACTGAGTAAAACAATATATCTCCTAATAGTGATAGTTAACCAGGTCTTCAACTAACCACCCCGACTGCTGGTAACTAGATAAACCAAGTCTTCAACTCAAATTCTTAAGCCCGAGCAAGTTATCAAATAAGAACACGCCTTTGTGAAAGTCAACTTCAATCTCAAATAAGTGATAAATGATTAACTCCGAAGTAATCAACTTGTGTCAAATGTCCAACACATGGATAAATATACAACCGGATGTACATTGACCCACTGAATGAACCGGAACAAATGATTCATCAACATCAATGCATTCTTCCTAAGGTATACATGTACAGACTAATCTGGAAGATTCACCAATAATGTCTTCGAGTGGATGAGATAGTCATTTTCCTTAATGTTCATGTCGTTGATTTAAAGTGTGCACAATGAGAGGAACAATAATCCGTGAAGATTTGGCAAAGGAATACCAAAGAGCGGATCATTATTCAATAGTGTAACTACAATATTACGATAGTCATTATCAATGCCTTGAGGAATAACTGGAGATTGGGTTTCTAGATTAGTCTGAGTAGCACTTCTTATATGCAGAACCAGTTGAGTCAGAAGTAACCGGAGCAGGAGCTTCAAGAACTAGATGATCAACATTCGTTGAAGGTTGGAAGTATTCATCAAACATAGGTTGAAACACTAAATCCCAAACAATAGATCCCAGTTAACATTAGGCGTTTGAGGAGAGTCGTATGAACATAATTCAAGCATCCATCAACATGTAGTATATGCACTCTTCTCCCCCTCAAAAATTGCATCCGAAGTTGCTATTTTTGATTTAAACAAGTGAATAAGAATATACACCAATGAACGTAGATCCACTTGAGGGTTGACAGAGCATGGGAAAACATGAAGCTTGTTGATGAAGAATGTCGATGATAATGGTCATAAACATGAAGATTTCTCTTCTTTTGAAGATAAAGCGCACTGAAGCGTACACCTTTCTTTTCTTTGAGGAACGAGGCCTGAAGAGTTATCTGCAGACGCCATTATGATGAAGTACGAGGCCTGAACTGATGTGAACAGACGTCATTGCAGATTGAATATCAAGGTTGAGTAACTTGAACCCGTGAGTAATGAGATATCAATCCATTTGGTATCCATACTTTAAGCGAGTCCATGTAGTGAAGGATCGAAGTATCTGCAACTGAGTAAGGAATACCTGCACTAACATTACAAACTTGATTGCATATATATTGGTTAGTGACATTAGTATCCAAATCCTTTGGGGCTTCACAGTCAACCTTGATTTTGCCATTGGAAAACAGCTTTCCGGTAGGTATCCACCTAAGTCCAGCATCCTTAAACATTCTTTCTAATGGTATCCACTTATGGCAAGGTCTAGGAGTGTTAAGCTTCTTATGCACAGTGGAAGACTTATCGATATTCCTAAACTCCAAAGATTTAGCAGCTGGTATCCATCTAGGCAAAGTTTTTTGTTTGTTTTGCTTCATAACATGTTGAACCTTAGTCACGTTAGTAGTTTTAGTGGATTGTACCTTAGCATGTGAATTAGGAGAATGTTTCTTATTCGAAAAAGACTTAGAGTTTCTGGTTACGTTTTCAACATGCTTAGCATTCTTCTTCTCATATCTACTCTTAGATGCGAGCCAACCCCTAGTTATTTGAGTGTTCCTAGGTAATGGTTTACAACTACTAGTAGTGCCTTGAAAACTCATAGAATTCCTCACCCTAGGTCTTGCACCTAAAATTCCGTCTTTTCGAATCTGTGCCTTTTTCCTAGCTTTTTCTAGATAATAGTTCTTCCACAAGTCATTCATATTATATGAATTATGGGTTTTAATGCTTGATTTTGACACTGTTTTCGAACTATTCCTAGTGGTGCTGGAGTAGAAGTGGCTACTTGTTGAGGGTTAACTGAACTAGAAGCCTTATTCTTAGGTAACTCAGGTGAAGTGACTGGTTTTGACAAAACTTTTATCGCATCAACTTGGGAGGCAAACCGTGTTTTTGAAAATTTTGATCTTTCGGATATAAACGCAGTAGGCTGCCTAACAACGGACCGGTTTCTAATGGGATGAGAAACTGGTTTCCCCAAGGTTGATGGTTTTGTAAACTTAGTGTTCACACTTTTCCCTACAGTTTTCCTAAGCTCATTTTTTAAGGCAACAATAGCGAAACTCTTTTCCTGAAGTTGAGCTTTGAGTTCATCAATGTTTGCTATCAAAGAGTTTGATTGTTCCATTGACTTAGTTCTAGCTTCTTTGACAGAGTCACTTAGTTCTATGTGATGCTTTCTCAAAAACTCATTTTCCTTTAGTAATTTGGCCACACAAACCGCTAATTCATCATTTCTCATTTGAATATTATCAATAACATTAACATCAGAATTACTTGTAACCAAATTACTTTTCACATGCATATCAGAAATATGTTTTTTCAAATTGTTGATAGTCGAGTTGTTGGTTTGAAGCTGAGCTTTTAAATCATTTATTTCAAAAAATTCACGAAATTCAGGAAATTCCTGATTTTTACATGGTTTCTTAGTTTGAAAACTTTCCTCCTTTCTTTGTATTGCAATTTCAAGAGAAATGCAATGTTTTTCAAGTTTTGAGAATTTGTTTGAAAGTTCATCAAAAGCCTTTTTATCAACCATATCATTTGTTTTGAATTTATTAGTCTCAGCCTCAACCAAGGAACATTTATCAGAATCATGTTCAGTATTAAGATCCGTTTGTTTAGGTACATTAGTAGATGCACTATGTTGAACAGTTAATGGTACCTCATCACATGACACCTGCTCATTTGTCGGTCTGATATTTGCATCCACATCATGTGTAACAAGAGTCACTGAACAACTGGCTGTTTCAAACTTAATCGCCTCTGAGCCTCTGTATTCAGTGTCAACTGATCCATCATCCGATGCCTTACCGATCTCAACACTACAATCTATTGATTATACCCGACATTCATTCACCTTTCTGATCACCGCATCCACTTCTTGTGTGACCGGAATTACTGAGTAGCTGGTTACATCATTCTTAGCTGTCTCTGATATTCTGCATTCAGCAACACCCGACCTTTCAACTGATATATTACCCGACTCATCACAACTATCTCTCAACTGCACCTGACACTCATCCACTTTTTCATCTTTATGTGTAACTTCCTCAATGTACTTCTCCACATTATCCAAGAGTTGGATGAATGTCTCAATGAACACGCTAATTTCCATTCTAGTGTGTCTCTTGAAAGACATTTCAGTCATGTCTTGATCATAATCTGATGTAAATTCCCCACTTATGAATAACTGAAATTGGTTGTGGATCACTTGAAGTGCAGCACTGGAACTATCCTTTTGAACCTTTTTTTTTTATCAAGTTGTTGTTCTAATTGTTCTAAGTTCAATAGTAATGTTCCCGTTAATGTGGATAAGTCTTGACGGAAAATAGCAATGCATGTTCGTTCCATTCTTATCGGTGTGAGTAACATGAGGTGTGAGTGAAGTCGTTGATAAGGTTCAATGCTACTTTCCTTTTGCATGGCATTCTGTAGCCTGAACAGGTGCAAATCTTTCTCATTGGAATCAGAGCATGAAGAACTCACATCATCATTGATTGATTCAATCATCTTTAATCGTTCAGTGTAGCATACATTATCATTGTTGTCCACAGCATCATACAATTTAAGTACTTCTGAAATTATTGGGTCAGTAGTGTAAGACATGATGTTGTAGTATACACGGGATTTTACAAGTCTATGATTTAAACCGAGAAATAGATTCTTTCGCGGGATTTTACAAAATCAAGAAGAAACCGTGATATAGAGACCTGTTAATACAAATAAACCGTAAAAACGTTTATTAATATTTTGCGATCTCTTTGTGTTTTGTTGATAACATATATAATGTTGTCTTAAGTATAATTATAAGGATACATGTTAATTTTGTAAAGCATTTACATATAATCTTTTAAATACAAAAATGTAGTAATTAAACATTTGTTGTAATAGTTTATTAGGATGGGTAAAAACCATAACCCATGAATCTTAACCCATACCCAAGAAGACTAGATACAATGTATACTTAGATACATTGAATCTAAAGAAAACCCATGGACCAACCCATAACCCATGACCCATAACCAAAAAACCCATGGGCAAAGAGGAGCGTTCCACGGATCCCTAGCTTTGTGCTAGCCGGATCCCAAGTGGAAGGGATCCGTGGGATCCGTGAGAACAGTGATGAAATTTGCCTATAAATAGAGAGCCATTTCTTCATTCTAACTCACCCCTCTTCTTACTAAATCTCTCATACACTCTCATTCTCTTCTAACATATACATCACTAGATCTAGAGAGTTGTTCTTCTTTTCTTTCTATTTGTGATCCTCATATAGGTCCTTCTCTAAGGCGAGATCACGAGCATTCTACAAGTCATCCAAGCAAGGGTTCCTTGATTGATTTGTCACTCCGCAAGATTTCTGTAGCGAAGATCTTGTATTTGATATTTCACATATTTGTTGTGTAATAGTTGTGTTGGTTTGGTCCACCGTGCTACGGACTCGGTATCTAGCTTTGTACCAGAAAAAGTGTAAGCAACGTTGTGAAGGCTTCTCCGCCAAGTGAAGGAGTTTGTTGACATAGTGCTTGAACTCTCGAGTAGGTGACTCGGGGAGTGGAGTAGGTCAAGGAAGGTGTCCTTGTAGCCGAACCACTATAAATCGGTTGTGTCATTTCTATCCCTTATCTTTATTTATTTGCTTACATTATCATTAGATCTATACGTTCTCAACATCCATACGATTTCACATAATATCGAATCTAAAGTTTTTGAAATCAACTTAAAATGGGCAAAACTATTCAACCCCCCCCCCCTTCTAGTTTTCCACAATTGGCATCAAGAGCTAAGTTTATAAAAGTTTTAAAATAAAATTGTATTTTAAAAACTTTTCGATCACTATGGGTTCTGAAAATTATAAGGAAGGGCAATCTATGCAACGACCACCACTACTTGAAACTAATGGTTTTATATATTGGAAAAATAGATTCGAAACATATGTGAAGTCTAAAGATATTGATCTTTGGTACATTATTGTTGAAGGTGATTTTGAGGCTACCTCAAACGATGATAAAGGAAATTTAGTTCACATACCTCATGATAAACTAAATGATGAAATGAAGAAAAAGCTTTCTAAAAATAGTGAAGCAAAAATGGTTTTATATAATGCTTTACCGAAAAAGGAATTCGAAAGAATTTCTATGCTTAAAACCTCTAAAGAAATTTGGAATTCTTTAGTTGTAACTCATCAAGGCAACCAACAAGTTAAAAATAATAAAATTGATTTATTTGTTCAACAATATGAACAATTTTCAATATCGGATGAGGAAACTATAGATCATTCATTTGCTAACTTTAATACTATTATTACATCTTTACAAGCACTTGATGAATCCTTCTCTAGCCGTAACCATGTTAGGAGATATCTAAGGGCACTTCCATCGAAGTGGAGATCCAAGGTGACGGCAATCGAAGAGTCAAAAGATTTGACAATCCTCACCCTCGATGAACTCATAGGCAACCTAAAAGTCTACGAGCTTGTCCTTGCTAAAGATTCCGAAGCCTCAAAGGTGAAAGAGAAACACAAATCTCTTGCCCTTAAAGCCAAAAAGGCTTCGAGCGATGAGGAGAACTCATCTTCGAGTAGTGACGACGAAGAGTACGCTATGGCGGTAAGGGACTTTAAAAAGTTCTTTAGAAGAAAGGGTAGATACGTCAAACAACCGTATGACGATAAGAAAGGCTTTCGGAAAAGCAAAGAGGACGAGAAGCCAAAGGATGATCGTACTTGCTTTAAATGTGGGGACCCAAACCACTTTATTAGTAAGTGTCCCAAACGGGATGATCAAAAGGCATTCGTGAGCGGCACGTGGGGAATGAGCGACGAGGAGGACGAAGAAATTTGTCTCATGGCAAATGACGAGGTATGTCACGGATACTATAGTAGTTCATCACTTGATGACGACTCATTGCATAATGAATATGATAAACTATGCAATATTAGCTTAAAACTAATTAACAAAAACAAGCTTTTAAAGAGTCAAAACCAACGTTTAGATAAAGAAGTCATAGAATTAAAAGCAAAACTAAAACGTTTGGAAAAGGGTAAAATAGCAAGTGGTGAATGTGAACTTTGTGTTCAACTTCAAACACTAGTTGATCATTTAGATTCTAAAATTGCTAGAATGAGTACAAACACCTTAGATACAATACTCGATGGTGTTAAAACCGGCAACAACCAAAAGGTTCTAGGTATACAACAACTTGATCCATCAACTAGTGAAAGTAAAGAAACAAAATTTGTTAAAGAATTAGAAAAACCAGCCACTGTTGTGGCGGATCCCACGGATCCCCTAAAAAGGGAACCGGCTAGTGTACAAACTGGGATCCGTGGATCTGCTGTGACAACTAGTGGTAATAACATAGCCTCATCATCTAGAACCGAGTTCGTTATCGTAAATAGGAAGAAACCAACTCATGTCACCACTAGACATCCACCTCCAAAAAATAATCCTACTTTTGCAAGAAACAAAGCACCATCTTTTCAAAAACATAATGCATCTAGGAGACCTAATAACGTTTATCCAAGAAGTAACCATCAAATGGGATGGAACCCTAATATGCAAAACGGTCTCTCTTTTCAAAACTTTGCTCCATGGAATGCATACTCATCTTATCCATACATGTCTAACATGAATGGAATGTTTAACACTAATGGACCCATGAATAAATGGGGACCAAACTTTTGAGTTTATTATTGTTTTAGGTGTGCTTAAAGGTCGACCTAGACCCCGATGAATGGGTCAAGGATAGCGGGTGCACGAGGCACATGACCGGCAATAGGGATCTATTCTCCACATATGAATCCGTAAATGGAGGTAATGTGGTGTTTAGAAATAGCCAAAGTAGAACATTCGGTAAAGGTACGGTTTCTAACAAATCTCTAACCATTAACGATGTGTGTCACGTAGAAAACCTAAACTTTAATCTCTTAAGTATAGGACAAATATGTGATAAAAAGTGCAATGTACTTTTTACCGAAACCGGTAGTAAGATACTTAAAAATGGCATAACCATAGGAAGAGGAATTAGGAAACATGGAGTCTATGTCATTAAAATCGGTAATGAACCTAAAGACAAACTATGTCTTACCTCTATGGATGATACTTCGACCTTATGGCATCGAAGATTGGGTCACGCCAACATGCGACTTCTTCAATCGCTATCATCCAAAGATCTAGTAAGAGATCTACCTAAGTTAAAATATGAACATCATTTTTGTGATGCTTGTAATATAGGAAAACAAGTTCATTCGAGTCATAAAGCTAAAAACATGGTGTCCACAACTAAGTGTCTAGAATTACTACATATGGATTTATTTGGTCCATCCGCTATCCAAAGTTATGGAGGCAACTACTATACTTTGGTAATAGTGGATGACTACTCTAGGTATACATGGACAAAATTTTTAAAGAACAAAACGGAAACCTTTAATTATTTTGAAATATTAAGCAAAAAGATCCAAAGACAACTAGGAAGTTCTATAGTGTCTATTAGGACGGATCATGGTAGGGAATTCGATAATGAAGTGCAATTTGGAGTCTTTTGTGACGCTAATGGTATTACTCACAACTTCTCGGCTCCACGCACTCCACAATCGAATGGGGTAGTAGAAAGAAAGAATAGAACCCTACAAGAAATGAGTCGAACCATGCTTAATGAACAATCCATACCTCAAAAGTTTTGGTGTAATGTCGTTGATACTTCAACGTATATACTCAATCGAGTCTTGATTAGACCAATTTTAGGAAAAACTCCATACGAGTTATTTCGAGGCAAAAAGCCTACGTTAAATCACCTTAGAGTCTTTGGTAGTAAATGTTTTATTCTTAACACTAAAGATTACCTTACAAAATTTGATCCTAAATCAACCGAAGGTATATTTTTAGGTTATTCGCCAAATAGCAAGGCTTACGTCATATTAAACAAAGAATCAATGAAGGTAGAAGAGTCATTAAATATAAAATTTGATGAAAGTCCACCCAAACCATCTCCACCTCTTGTCGATGACGAGGTTATAGAAAGTGAAGCCATAGTAATAAAGAAAAAGATAAGTGAAGAAGAAGAAACTCTAAGTGATAAAATAGTAAACATTAAAGAGTCCAAAGATCATCCCGTAGATAAAGTCATAGGAAAGCTAAACGAACGAACATTAAGGTCTCAAGTCCAAAACCAAAGTAGCTTGTTTTGTTTCATTTCAACCTTAGAACCTAAGAATACACAAGAAGCCATAAAAGATGAAAGTTGGGTAATGGCTATGCAAGAAGAACTAAATCAATTTGTTTCTAATGATGTTTGGACACTTGTCCCTCCACCTAGTAATCAAACCATAATAGGAACCAAATGGGTTTATAAAAACAAATTAGATGCAAACGGAGTAGTGTCTAGGAACAAGGCTAGACTCGTTGCTCAAGGGTATAACCAACAAGAGGGAATAGACTTTGATGAGACCTATGCCCCCGTGGCTAGATTAGAGTCTATAAGAATACTTCTTGCGTATGCTTGTGCTAATGATCTAAAGCTTTATCAAATGGATGTCAAAAGTGCTTTTTTAAATGGTGTCATAAATGAAGAAGTATATGTAGCTCAACCTCCGGGCTTCATTGATTTTGAAAAACCCAAACATGTGTATAAATTAAAGAAAGCCCTTTACGGTCTTAAACAAGCTCCAAAAGCTTGGTATGATAGACTCAAGTCATTTCTAGTTAAACACAACTACACCATGGGGTTAGTTGACAACACACTTTTTACTAAGAAAAGAGAGTCACATATAATCATAGTACAAATATATGTAGATGATATTATATTCGGATCCACTTGTCAAGACATGTGTGATGATTTCTCTAAAATCATGCATGACGAGTTCGAGATGAGTATGATGGGAGAACTTAGTTTCTTTCTTGGTCTACAAATAAAACAAGTAGAAGATGGTATCTTCTTTAATCAATCTAAATACATCAAGGAGATGTTAAAGAAATTCGGTCAAGAAGAGTCAAAACCAATTAGGACTCCAATGTCATCCGACACCAAACTCACAAAAGACGAGGACGGAGAATCCGTTGATAATACTAAATATCGTGGCATGATAGGTAGCCTTCTCTACCTAACGGCAAGTAGGCCAGATATCATGTTTAGTGTTTGCTTGTGTGCTAGGTTTCAAGAAGACCCTAAAATATCACACCTAGAAGCCGTAAAAAGAATATTTAGATACATTAAGGGTACAACACAATTAGGATTATGGTATCCTAAGGGCACGGGAGTAGAAACAATTGTATATGCAGATTCTGACCATGCAGGTGATTACGTTGATAGAAAAAGTACAAGTGGGGTATGTACTTTTATGGGATGTTGTTTAACATCTTGGTTTTCTAAGAAACAAACGGCACTTGCAATATCAACAACCGAAGCCGAGTACGTCTCCGCCGGCAAAGCAAGCCAACAAGCACTATGGATGAAACAAGCGTTTGTAGACTACGACATCCATCTAAGCAACATAGCCATTCTATGTGACAACAAAGGTGCAATCGACCTAAGCAAGAATCCGGTATTACATTCTCGCACAAAGCATATAGAGATTCGTCATCACTTCCTAAGAGACAATGTTCAAAAGGGGAACATCTCTATTGAGAAGGTTGCATCCGAAGACAACATAGCCGACGTCCTCACCAAACCGTTGAAGCGGGAACAATTCAACCTACTTCGTCTTGGTCTTGGTCTAATGGAACAAACGTCATAACTTAATTGACTCTACAAGGTATGTAAACACTAGCCTTCTTCTTTCTGAGTCTAGGATTCCTATTTCACGCACAACTCACAAACAATACGGGAATTTTCAAAACCCAAGATAAGTATTCCATTTATAATTTTTTTTTACATACACATTTTTAAAGAAAATCTCCTTTCAAAATGTTTTCTAAAAGGAATGATACCTTCCCGTATCAATTTCACAAAAGCAATTTCTCACGTCTAGGACAAATCGCTTTTTCATTATTAATACAAAGTAAAAACCCGTTTTCATTGCATCTCATGACTTTTGAATGCTAAAGAGAACATATAACTAATATGTGTTTTCGGGTACATTCATTTAAGAAAAAATGAATTAGGAGCATTGATAACACAATATTACGTACTTATGTACCAAATGTGTGTTTTCGAGTTATCTCAATTAGGATCTATTTTTCTCTAGTTATTTTCCTTTTCTTTTTAGAGGTCGAGAAAACCGCAACTCCAAATAGTTAGCATATAGGCACACAATAGGCAAAAATATTTCAAAAAGAAAAATTTTGTGCTGCCTGAATCACCAGACCCACGGATCCCAGCCTTCATGCTGGACGGATCCCTCAAGGGAAGGATCCGTGGGATCCGTGTAAACAGAAGCTGTTTTCAACTTCTATTTTTGTCATTTTGAATGAAAAATCCACATTTGTTTTATTTTTGGGAGTATGCTCTTTAATGCTTGTGTTCTCATGATCACATGCCTTGAATTCATATCTAATCATTAGATTTTAATCCACATTTTGGGTCAAGCATTCATTACAATATGTTGTTTTTCTATATATATAACTCCCAAAATGCTTGCATACTCCATCTCCTTCTCACAAACACACTTCATCATGTCATCCAAAAACCCTTTAGGAGAATCATCTAGTACAAACAATCATGATATCCAAACCTTTGTACTTCCACCATCCAAAATACCACAATCAAATGCTAGGATATCCGCACGGATTAGTATCCGATCTTGTTGTTTAGCAAAACCAACCTCAAATGATTCATCCTCAACAAATAACTCACCACAAGATGCTTCCATTATAGCACCACCCTCATCACCAACAAGTACACAAACTTCCATTATAGCACCACCCTCTACTACTATTTTTTCACTTTTAGTATTACATTTTTTTTTCATTTTCAAGAACAAGTCTTGTTCTTATTTTTACATGCTTGTAAGTGGCTTAACTACCACTACAATTTGTCGTTTTATTACAAGGCCTTGTTTACATACCTTGGCTCCCTATCTTGATTCTCGACAACCATAAGATCATTTAAGCATGTTACTAACTTTCTTTTGTAGATTTTTTTCTTCTCTTGACGCCCCAAACTAGGGGGAGCTACCGTCAAGGGGGAGTAAGAAATACGTAGACTACTTTTTCCTCCGGGGGTTAACTTTTTGTTTCGACAAAAAGGGGGAGAAGAAGTAAAACTTAGGAGCTTTCAAAACTTACATCTATTCTTAAGTTTTACTCATCATAACATTATATTTTGTCATCAACAAAAAGGGGGAGATTGTTAATACAAATAAACCGTAAAAACGTTTATTAATATTTTGCGATCTCTTTGTGTTTTGTTGATAACATATATAATGTTGTCTTAAGTATAATTATAAGGATACATGTTATTTTTGTAAAGCATTTACATATAATCTTTTAAATACAAAAATGTAGTAATTAAACATTTGTTGTAATAGTTTATTAGGATGGGTAAAAACCATAACCCATGAATCTTAACCCATACCCAAGAAGACTAGATACAATGTATACTTAGATACATTGAATCTAAAGAAAACCCATGGACCAACCCATAACCCATGACCCATAACCAAAAAACCCATGGGCAAAGAGGATCGTTCCACGGATCCCTAGCTTTGTGCTAGCCGGATCCCAAGTGGAAGGGATCCGTGGGATCTGTGAGAACAGTGAGGAAATTTGCCTATAAATAGAGAGCCATTTCTTCATTCTAACTCACCCCTCTTCTTACTAAATCTCTCATACACTCTCATTCTCTTCTAACATATAGATCACTAGATCTAGAGAGTTGTTCTTCTTTTCTTTCTATTTGTGATCCTCATATAGGTCCTTCTCTAAGGCGAGATCACGAGCATTCTACAAGTCATCCAAGCAAGGGGTCCTTCATTGATTTGTCACTCCGAAAGATTTCTGTAGCAAAGATCTTGTATTTGATATTTCACATATTTGTTGTGTAATAGTTGTATTGGTTTGTACCGGAAAAAGTGTAAGCAACGTTGTGAAGGCTTCTCCGCCAAGTGAAGGAGTTTGTTGACATAGTGCTTGAACTCTCGAGTAGGTGACTCGGGGAGTGGAGTAGGGCAAGGAAGGTGTCCTTGTAGCCGAACCACTATATATCGGTTGTGTCATTTCTATCCCTTATCTTTATTTATTTGCTTACATTATCATTAGATCTATACGTTCTCAACATCCATACGATTTCACATAATATCGAATCTAAAGTTTTTGAAATCAACTTAAAATCGGCAAAACTATTCAACCCCCCCTTCTAGTTTTCCACAAGACCAATAGAAAGTGATAAGATAACTGATGGATCGACACAATGATAGACAATTGTGTGTTAGGTCTTATGGTTGTGTGTAGGATTAGCAGAGATGTTGTTTCGGAGAAATTTAGGTCAAAAAGCATAAAAACCTCAATAACTTCTGTTCGGAGCGGATTTAGGCCTCGAAGGTTGCCCCGAATGAACTTTACTTAATTTGGCATGCCATTCTCCTCATTCTCACGGTCGTTTTGATGGGTAGAACGCTGAAAACGAAGTTACGGATCAAAAGTTATAGCCGTTTGAAGTTTTGTCGGGAAAAGTCAACAAGTCGCTAGAGACAAGTCGCTATAAACCTTGAGAACAAGTCGCTAAGTCACCAAGTCGCTAAGAATCCTTGAACCAAGTTGCTAAGCACCAAGTCGCTAAGTATTATGACAACAATTCGCTAAGCACCAAGTCGCTAGACACAGTTAAGTTGCTAAAGAACAACTCGCTAAGATCCAAGTCGCTAGTATCAACTCGCTAACAATTTACACTACAACTCGCTAACAATTTCTGAAGCAAGTCGCTAACCTCACCAAGTCGCTAGCCGTAGTGGAGAATCCACTAACTTGTACTATTTGTCGGCTTGTCTCAATAGACAAGTCGCTAGGCTCAAGTCGCTAACAACAAACACTGTAACTCGCTAACTTTTACTGAAGCAAGTCGCTACGATGAAAAACACTACGAGAACCAAGTCGCTAGCAAGAAAAACTTCAAAAACACACTTTTCAATCCAAAACAAGCTCAACCACAGTGATTCAAGCTTTCCAAATAAAAACCCAAGCACTTACAATGACTCTAAACACAAAAGTACAATCAAAATCCAAACTTTAACACAAGAAATGATCCAAATGATGCAAAAACCACTAAACTTTTTCAAACCCAAAAACCATATAAAACCACTAGAAATCCAAGGATATGTAAGAGAGATGATCAAACCATGGCTCTTGATACCATTTGTAACATATTGGATTTCACAAACACATCACATAACAATATATGGGTCGAATTAGTTTAAGGTTCTAGAGAGAGAAAGTGGAAGATGGGAGCCTTTCTAGAGAGAGAAAGTAACAAAGAAAGAAAGGTTAGATTAAGTGAAAGGTCCAACCCTCTACCTTGGAAGGTAGAGGGTATTTATAGTTACAAACTAAACGTCCTCCTTCGGACTGTGGATCAGGCATACAATGGGTAAAGACCCGTCCGTCCTCCACGGTGATGCACTAAACTAAATAACTAACTAAATAACTAGTAAATAACGTAATGTCTACGAGCTAACTTATGCTAGATTATATTTGGGGTGACCGATACTTCACTATTGAATTTTCTAATTCCTAACACTTATATATAGCAAATCCCCTTAACTCAAATCCCTCCCAATCAAACAAGAACAGAAAGATGTTCATCAAGGAAATCAGCCCAGCAACTAGAAGCACTTTGTCATTAATCATATCAGCCCGTGTGAAGATGTCAACCAGCGGCTCATAGAAGAAACACCATGTAAAGATGACCCGATAATAAGAAGCTCGGTTCTTACATGAGTTAGGAGCCGTATGACCATATATTCTCATATATAACTCAACATGTAGAATTATCATACTTCTTCTCCCCCTCAAGAATTGCATACGGAGATGCCATTCTTGATTAAATAAGTGAACATCAGCCAAATGTAGTCTTTTCACACTTCTCGCCCCAAAGGTTGCATATGATGTCGCCATCGTCATTATAATTGAGCAAGTGGAAAAAGATAACAATCAACAGTAGTCCGGTTCACTTGATGACTGAAGCGCATGAAAAAAGCATGAAGCATGTTGATGAGAATGGTCATAATAAGAAGATTTCTCTTCTTCACAAGATAAAGCGCACTGAAACGTACACTTTTCTTTTCTTTAGAGAACGAGGATTGAACTGTTGTGTTCAAACGTCATAATGATGAAGTACGAGGCCTGAACTGATGTGAACAGACGTCATAAATCTCTCTCTTTTCATCATCTCTTGGCAAAATTTGTACTCAACCCCATTATCATTCAGTAGGCTCTTTATAGTGACAGCTGATGGAGAAACCCCAATATGATGAATTTGACCCTGAAGTAAACTAACCTGAACTCGTGACTTAAACTTGCACATATGTAACAAAGAGCGGTGCCAAGAGTTCATCCTCCATTGAATCTCTAAGTACTCTATACTCTTCATCCAACCAACCATCAAGTATAAGACGTACATCACCTCTTGAAAATCCACAATTGAATGTGACACTGAGCACTACAACGTAACTCCTTAAAGTGATAGTTATTTTGTGGTGGTAAGAGCCCAATTCCCCCAAGTGGTAAAAGAAAAGGAAAAAGTCACCCAACAATAACTAGATTTCCAAGTCTTCGTTTTTTATAATAAGCTCGAACAAGGATCTTGAAGAATCTTCATCCAACCATCCCCGATACCTTCAGATACTAAGTACACTCGCCCGTGACATTTCACTTCAACCTCAAATAAATAATACTGAATTAACGCCATTGTCACATCTTCTGGTTAAACGTTCAAATCTAGCCTCATTTGACGTTTTAAGTGAACTATGATAACGGTTTTCATCCCGACCATGGTTAAAACCACATAACCCCGTAAAACCATGTAATAACCAAACTGCCATGACGAATATCCAAACAGACATCCAATTCATAAAGTGCACCCTTTTATCCCTTCTTTGAAGTAGAAACCATAGCACCAGCATCAGATAAGATCCCGAAATACGCTTTCCTTTCTCCAGGATGGTTCCATCATTACGGGATTTTACAACTCTATGGTTTAAAGCGAGAAATAGTTTCTTTTGCGGGATTTTACAAAACCAAGAATAAACCGTAAGATAGATCCGGAAACGCACTTTACAATTACCAGGATGTTTCCATTGTCACGGGATTTTATAAGTCTATGATTTAAACCGAGAAATAGATTCTTTCGCTGGATTTTACAAAATCAAGACAAAACCGTAAACAATGTCAGCTCGAATGTGTTATGACAACTTTGGTTTTGGTGAATATCTGTTTTAGGGGAACATGCAGCGGTTCATCATCCAACATCAACATTATCATCAACCATCCAATAAACACTTTGGTTAACACATCATTCACGCATTCTGTCGGCTATTGCAGTGACCATTTGTTGAAGTAAATCTGATATACCAAACTTGAACATGAAGTAGAATTCCCCATATTTTTTACTTAAGCTTGTACTAATCCTTGTGAAAAAGAAACGGTGTACCCAATGTACAAAACTTCTTGACATATCCTCAACTGCGTGAGACACCGAAGTGATAGCTACGTTGTGGGTTAAGCGAGAAAGAATCACAAACGTAACTAAATAGCCAAGTCTTTATCACACTCAATAAACGCCCAAACAAGTCATCTTCGCGGAAGGGTAGAAAGAAAGAAGACGAAATAAGTAAACGCGCCCGGAGAACTTCACATCAATTCCAAATAAGAAATACAAGTGATGTGGGCCCAAGTGTTGATGAGCAGGCTATGATGTTTCTGGAGGCCCAAGATCGTGTGACAAAAGGGGCCTCACTAAAATGGGCATAACTTGGGCTACGGGGCTCCGTTTTAGGCGAATGACCAGTCAAATCGAAGCTTGGAACGAGGAGCACGTGGTGAAAACTGACTTCGTCGGTTTCCAGAACTTTTGAGCCCCGAAACACTCTATTTTATGAGTTATTTGCATTTTAGTGTTTTTTCGGGTTTTTTTTGGACTTTGTTTATGCAATAACTTTCGGCCCGTTTGTCTTTTAAGGCCCGTTTCTATTTTGTATTCCTATTTAATAGTTCCTTTGTAATGTGGGATAATCAGTTTTTTGAAATACCAAAAGTCTATTTTTGGCAGCTTTGCGAAGAATTCCCTATAATCGGCATTCGGGTGAATCAACGATTATTGGTAGGATCGTTCCTGGTATTCGTGTGAATCAACAGGTCCGATTTTTGTTATCTCGTTATTTAGTCTACATCAGTTGGTATGAGAACTTTGTTCAACCATCAATTCAAGCCGCAACATAATATCATTCGTGAAAATGTAGAAACCAAATTATCAAACCTCATCACAACAAGTCTCATCATCAAATCTCATACCTCGACAAATCTTGTTGTCAAATCTCATCACTTCAAATATCATGAAACTTCATATTATCAAATCTCAGCAGCCCAGACTAATCATCTGATCCAAAATATTAGCTTAAGTCGAATGGGGATCACAACCGGTCTAACTGATACAAATAATAGCACCTGATCCATTTCATCTTATACTAATGATTATATTAATCCAAATCCCGATAAAATAGACGGATCAATTATATTTATCCAAATAAGTCAGCTCGTTTCTTAATAATTCACGGTTCCATATATCAAGTCACATAGACGAAACTTGCCCATACAGCTCGTGCAATTATTAAAGCCCATCTCTTGCAATTTACTTGATCTAACAAAGTGTCCCAGCCCGAAACATAGTATGTGGCCCAATCAAAAACAAATTAACGCAGCCCATGAGAAAAACGTAATACCCCATCCAAGGAGAGAACCATATATCATGTAACATGTAAAATGTGTCGGCCCAAAGCAAAATTCTGAACCATGGAGACAGTCTCGGCCCATCAAAACAAATGCAAACCCTAAACATTTCGGGGCATAAAACGCTGGCATAACACACATACCCTAAAAATTAGGAACCCTTAAATACGCCCCCAACTCAAAATCTTTAACCTAATTCTCAAAATACATCCACCCCCCACTTAACAGATAATACAAACACAATAATCTCAAACCCTAATTTATCTCATTAAATTAGTCCGCCTCTTTCATTTTCTCATATCAAAAACGCCTCATCCTTGTTTCCAACTGGACATAACTCCTTTCATCATCATAAACTAATCAAGTGTATGAATTAAACACAGTAGTAAGAACGGTGACCTAGCCACAGAGATGGCACCAAGGTCCTTGATTCGCCACAGGGATGGCTTTATTATAGAGATGGCCATGAGAACAAACAAAAGCTTCAAGGTAGGTTATACTTTTTCCCTTTGTGTTTTCGATTTTGTTTTGAGTTTGTATAAACCGAATAGAGAGTAGGATGATAACAAAATTGTTATTGTCTTTTCTTTCAATTATTTCGGATATTCAAAGGATTAGACTCCTGATAAGATCAATGAGGTGATGTTCCTGTAAGAATAGATTGATTGGTATCTATGAGTTTGAAGAACCACTCACAAGGAACAAGGCTGAGATCTCGATTAAAGTAATATTCGTTTTTCCTTTAAGCCATTGACATGTCTTTGATATTTTAATTAACTTATACACGAATCATGAAAGAGGTTTGAAACCCTAAATGGTTTTGAATTTTTTCAATTAGATTCGGATATTAAAACAATTATAGATCGATGAAGATTTTTACTTTCGTTTTATGGACCACCAAGTCCTGATGTTTTTAATAATATAACGAAAAGTAATTGCTGAGATCTAGCTTTAACCGTTTGATATTACCTATAACCGAACAAGATTTGAGAATGAAATCTTTCATGATTTTGCCCTTTGATCAAGATGTTCGGATATCATGAAGCCTTAGGGTTGAAGTTCGTTTTAGAATGAGTCGTAGTAGAAGTCGTGATGGTGATTGGTTGTTATTTGTTGTCGAGGGTTTGGACATTGGACTGATGATGTTGTGTAGCAGCTGAGGTCATGATTGAGTTGGTATTTGGTTGATGAAAAGTCCACAAGTCGCTTCATATTCTTAAACACAACTCGCTTCATGTTTATATTACACAACTTGCATTATCTTTTCTTGCTCACACAACTCGCATACTGAAATTAGTAAGCAACTCGCAGTTGACTAAATAGTCAACCCGCATCCTTTATGCTAGTACCCAACTCGCTTCCTGGTTCACCGAATCTGGACATGATATGACAAGTCGCATTTGACTTGAGTTGACTCAAAAGTCAACTCTCTTTGATAAAAAAACAGTCAACTCGCATTTTAGTTAACCCAGCTCGCAGCTGTAACAGCTCGCTCAAAAGCAAGCTGCAACTCACATTCAAAGCAATGAATCTGGACTGTTTTGTGACAACTCGCTTAGAAGAATACTTCGAATCTGGACATATTCAATATCAAACCGCATGTATGAATTTAACCTCAAATCTGTTAATAGAAACAGTTTACCATAAAACATTATTTGACCACCAAGACTGATTTAAAAACAGATATAAAGCTTGATCAAGATAAGTTAAGATACAGTTTGACCATTTCACTCTAAAACTAGTAAAGCTGTTTAAAATCAGATAACACTCGTAACCAGACAACAATAACAACATCACAACATCAAAACCATACAACAACTGCATCAAATCGCCAACAAGAAACCATGTAAATCATCAAAACAACACAACCTGGCGCTGATGCCAATTGTGTTGTTTGATGATTCAGGTGGTCTAGGATTATGATGATATAAGAAAGCCATTAGAGAGATGAAGAGAGTAGAGAGGATGTTTCTTGAAAGAGAGTTGTTATACAAAAAATGAAAGGTTAAATTCCAAGAAGCAACACCCCTTCCAAGGATCGAAGGGGTATTTATAGTTACAAATGATACGCCCTCCTGTCGGGCTGTGGATCAGGCATACAGTGGGTAAAGACCCGTCCTTCCTCCACGGTGTTACACTAAACTAATCTACGCTACAAACTAACTAATAAACTACTAAATAACGTAACTAACGATGTGTCTACGAGCTAACTTATGCTAGATAATATTTGGGGTGACCGACACTTTAATATGGAATTTCCAATTCCTAACAAATCTTCATACCATGATGAAGAATGAAGGGAAACTTCTTCAATCCTAGTCCATCCTTTATCAACAGTCATCCAAGGGATAGGTGCCTTGGAGTCTAACATATGTCAAGTCTTAATATTAAGTCCGTAGTAGAAGATTTGCAGTTTCTCGTGTCTGTTAAGTTTATGCTCGGGGCATTTGAGGACGGCTTCGTTGAATCTTTCCCAAGTTGCAAATAATAATTCATCATTGTTCTGTCAGAAACTTCTGATTTCGTCAACTTGCTGAAGGATCATTGCAGGAGTTCGATATTCCTTTAGAAAGGCCTTTTTAAATGCATTCCATGTTGTATAGATCCAGAAGGTAGCTTCTTCATCCAATCCCTAGCTCTTCCCTTGACAGTGAATGGGAATGCTCTCATCATAATATGGTCTCTGGAAACGCCTGGTGCATGAAAAAAATATGCGTTTTCACAGACCTTAGAGATGTGCTCATGTGCTTCTTCGTCCTTGTTTCCGCAAAAACTACATTTCTTTAGTTCTTCCAGACATAGTCCCCAGAATTCGAACCTAACATTTTCTTCGAGAGCTGGAACATTAATCCCCTGTTCCACTTTAGAGGTGGTAAGATAATCATTAATGGTGAGAGTCATAATATCTGAAATTGAAAATAGATAGTGAGAAAACAAAATTTTAAAATGAACAAAAACAAAAATAAAAGACTTAACAGAAAATCCTAATATAACTCCCCGAAAGCGGCGCCAAAAACTTGATGCAGGATTTCTGACCAGGTTTTAATATTTATAATTGTCTTGTTTACCTATGGTTCACCTTATGTACTCACGAGCTGTGTACCCGATCGTGTGTAGTGTAGTAATTGGTAAAACCAAGATCGTCCCAAGAGCTATGTGAGCGGATTCAATATTAAGTCTATGTGTCACTGGTTTTAACTGGTTTGAGATAGAAATGATTAATTAACTAAGAAATAAGAAATAAAAGCATAAAATAAATAGAGGTTGTGATCAATAGAGAGAAAGTGTGCTAACCTAATTACTCATCCTATCGTGTAATGTTCATGTTTTAATACTTCCAATTGATTCAAGTGGGGGTTTAATTCGCTAGGACAACATTTGATCAATTCATCCTAACCTATCAACAAAGGCTCCTACCCGACGTCAAAGGTTTACCCCTTGGGAGTCGAGTGGTTTTTAGTCGCCTAAGTCAAGTCATTAAGTAACCTACATGCAAGATTCAAAATAATGAGTGCCCGGGCGTTAGCATCTTAGACACTCATCCCTAACTTCTTATGTTCATCCGGACGACCGGTGATCATTTGGTCAGTTCGCACAAGCGAGGAAGGGTCGCCAGTTGGTCAATTCTTACCCTTCCCAACTCTACCTAACTACTTAGGATCAATTGGTCAATTCTCCTAAGCAACTGGATACGACCGCATTTTAAAACTACCGAAGCTAGGGTAACTACCAACGAACTATGCATGCATACACTAGAAACAATTATACGGAAATAAATAATACTTTCAAGGAATCATAACTAGGCTAGCACAAAATGTGCTTAGCCGATCATATTAAAAGAAATAATGAATTCGATGTCTAACATAATGAAAGACATGAATCAAAAGTGAAAGATAGAAATGATCGCTAATGCTTATCGATATGGAGTGATTCCTCCCTTGGAAATGGCTCCGTATGCTCTGAATGATCTGCCTTTGGAACCCTCTTCACGTTCTTTGACTTTGAGTTGTGAGTGAATGATGTGAAATGCAAAAATTAGGGCTTGTATTTATAGGCACGATCCTAGTTACGGCGTAACTTGAGTTGAGAGTTACGTCGTAACTTCAATAATCCTCCAAATAATACTCTCGTTAAGCAGGTTACGACGTAACACTTGGGGAAGGTTACGCCGTATCTTGAATACAGGACTCATTTAGGTGGACTATGGCGTAATGCATGTGAGGAGTTACAGCGTAGTTGATGGAGGCGCGAAATATTTCTTGACCTAGATGATTACGGCGTAACCTTAGTTGGGAGTTACGCCGTAATTTTTGTTGAGTAGGCAATCCAAGATAAAGTACTAGCTACGGCGTAATGTGAGAGAATAAGTTACGTCGTAGCTTCTTAATGAGTAGCATACTATCATAAATCGTTAGGAAAATCTCCAAATACGCTTCTCTTAAGCTCCAATGCTCATAATTTACCTGAAAGTGAAATATAAAGGAATACAAGCGTAAATCCATATAAATGATATAAAATACGAGCCTTATCAGGGGAAACTGACACTTAAAAGTCAGGACTATTTGATGTTATCATTGGGTGCGTAACCACCTACTTTACTTGGGTACGTTGATACCTACATTACTTGGATATGTTGATACCTACTTTACTTAGGTACGTTGATACCTATTTTACTTGGGTACTTTAATACCTATATGGGTACTTAGATGCCTACAAGTGATTGGCTGCGTAGACACCAACACATAACTGGAATACTTAAGGTTTCGATCATGAGCTTAGGGAAATAAAAACTACTTTCGATTTTGGGCGTATACCAACGTAGTCCACTGTTTCTTAAACTTGAAATCTTATGATCAACTGCTTTACTACTAAACCTATGAATTCACTCAACCATTGTGTTGACTTTTTAGCATGTATTTTCAGGATTAAAGGCGATAGCTAAACTTTGGAGGCGTAAGGCAATGGCATGACATGGTCATAGACGACTCTGATATTTATATATAGGGACCGCTTTATTATGGGCCTGTAATTTCTGCATTATCTTTGAATGATGTAAACATAAATCTTTATGAAATAAGATTCTCAAGTTAGACCGTTGTTCTATACTTTGTGTTGTGGTACCAATTGATTAGCACCCAGTGATATTTTCTTCCGCTGCAAAACATTTTTAGGGGGTGTTACAACGGTTTGGAAACTTTGGATTCACAAACCCCTCAGGCTGCGCCATATAGATGTCTTCATCTAGACGACCATTTAAGAAGGCAGTTTTGACATCCATCTGTCAAATCTCATAGTCATAGTACGCCGTTATATCAATAAGAATCCTAATAGCTCTAATGTCTGCTACAAGAGAAAAAGTCTCCTCGTAGTCAACCTTAAAGGTTTGAGTAAACTCTTTAGCTACCAGAAGAACTTTATAGGTGTGTACATAGCCATCCATGTTTGTTTTCTTCTTGAAAAGCCACTTACTTCCAACGACTTTAGCATTGGGAGTAAGGTCTAATTCAATCTAGACTTCATTATCTCTCATGGATTACATTTCCCCATTCATTGCGACTTGCCATTTATCATTTTCAGGATCAGCCATGGCAGCCTTATAGTTAACAGGTTCACCAAGATACCCTAACATATTTTCCTTAACTTCTTCTTTAAGACATAGACTTTCAGGAGCATGTATATTCCTTTCAGACCTACAGATGGGCATAACTTCAACTTCAGGTGGGACACTTAGGCCTTGTTTGTTTTTTCAAAGAAGCTCTTCTTTGCCTCTTTTGTCTGCAGGCGCGCAGACGTATTCCTTGAAGACCGTTTGTTTTTTTTCAGACATAAGAGGCTAAAATCTCTTATTTCCTCTTCTACCATGCAGACATAATTTATCTCTTCTTTTCCACTTCTTACCTCTTCTCACAACCCCTACATCTCTTTCTCAATATCTTACATCTCTTTTACGTTTCGTCCGTCTTTTTACGTTTTCGTCCATTTTTTTACGTTTTCGCCCGTTTTTTACGTTTTCGCCCGTTTTTTTACGTTTTCGCCTTTTTTTTACGTTTTCGTCCGTTTTTTACGTTTTCGTCCGTTTTTTTACGTTTTCGCCTCTTTTTTTACGTTTTCGCCCTTTTTTTTACGTTTCGTCTGTTTTTTTACTTTTTCGTCCGTTTTCTTATGTTTTCGTCCGTTTTTTTACGTTTTCGTCCGTTTTCTTACAATTTCGCCTGTTTTCTTAAGTTTTAGTCCGCTTTATTACGTTTATGTTCGTTTTTCATGTTTTCGTCCGTTTTTTAATGTTTTCGTATGTTTTTTTATGTTTTCGTCTGTTTTTACGTGTTCATCCTTTTTTTACGTTTTCGTCTGTTTTTTTACGTTTCGTCCGTTTTCTTACGTTTTTGACCGTTTTCGTCCGTTTTCACCTTTTTTTTTTTTACGTTTTCATCTATTTTTTTACGTTTTCGATCATATTTTTACGTTTTCGTCCGTTTTTTATGTTTTCGTTGGTTTTTTTCGTCCATTTTCGTCCCATTACGTTTTCAGTCATTTTTTTACGTTTTCGTCCGTTTTTATGTTTTCATCCGTTTTTTACGCTTTCGTTCGTTTTTTACGTTTTAATCCGTTTTTTATATTTTCATGTGTTTATTTTACTTTTTCCTCCATTTTCATATGATTTTATAAGTTTTTTGTACGTTATTTTATCTTACATAACAAAACGTAAGATAATGTAAGAAAACGAAAGAAAACAGACGAAAACATAAAAAAACAGACGAAAACGTAAGAAGATTAAAACGGACGAAAACGTAGGAAAAAAAAGGAAGAAAACGTAAGAAAAAGGATGGAAACGTAAAAAAAACAGCCGAAAACGTAAAAACATACGAAAACGTAAAAAAACAAACGAAAACGTAAAAAAATATGTAAGCCTAAAAAAACAGACGAAAACGTAAAAAACTGGACGAAAACGTAAGAAAATGGACTAAAATGTAAAAAAATGACAAAAACATTAAAAAACAGACGAAAACATAGAAAATGGAGGAAAATGTAAAAAACAGACGAAAGTGTAAAAAAACTAGTGAAAAAGAAAAACGAAAAAAAAAATTACTTTAATAGCACAAAAAATACTAGTGAAAAAGAAAAAAGAAAAAAGAAGAAAAAGAAGAAAAATGAAAGAAGTACTTCAATAGCACAAAAAACAAACGGTCTTCTTGTTGCAGATGAAGAGCTTAAATGTACCACTTCTTTTGCAGACATGGTTTGCAGATGAAGAGGTAAAAGCTCTGAAAAAACAAACGACACCTTAGACTTTCAGTTTCTACTTGAAGTTGGCTAGTGTTTTCAGAAGGTGATGTATCTTCATAATCATCTTCCAGATCATAAACTCTCCCATTGAATTCATGAGATATGAGACCCCTTTCAAGGAAATCTCCATACCTAGCAACAATTACTTTGTTTTCAGGTGGAAGGTAAAAATAGTAACCAATTGTTTTCTTTGGGTATCCTATGAAGATACACTTAACAGATGTTTGTTGGAGTTTATCAGACACGTTTAATAAATACCTCACAACCCCATACCTTTAAGTAAGACAAGTTGGGAGCTTTTCCATACCGTAATTCATATGGACTCTTATCAACCTTCTTAGTTGGAACCATATTTAGAATGCGAATAGCAGTTTTTAAAGCATAATTCCAAATAGATTAGGGAAGAGTTGTAAGATTAAACATTGATCGCAACATGTCTAACAACGTACTATTTCTTCTCTTAGATATACCATTTTGTTGTGGAGTATATGGAGATGTGAGCCGCTGGCCAATCCCACACTCAGCAAGATAATCTTTTAACTCTTGGCTTAAGTATTCACCACCTCTATCAGATCGAAGTGCTTTAATCTTATTTCCTAGTTGCAATTCTACTTAATTCTTGAAAAACTTACATGTTTCAAAGACTTCATGTTTATGTTTAAGCAAGTAAACATAACCATAACGTCTGAAATCATCCGTAAAGGTTAAGAAGTAGCAAGCACCCTTCCTTGACACATGTCTTAGTGGTCCCTATACGTCAGTATGTATTACACCAAGTACATCAGAAGCCCTTTCTAAATGATTTGCAAAAGTTTTTTTTGTCATTTTCCTAGATATGCAAGATTTACATTTATCAAATGATTCATCACTGATGTTTTGCAAAATCCCATCATGTTGCAGCTTTTTTATGTGTTTCTTGCCTATGTGAGCAAGTCCACAATGCCAAAGATATGAAGAATCCAAATCAGTTTTGATTCTTTTATTATTGATGTAAAAAAAACAGAATTATTTTTATTCAACCACATTATCATGCATATCAATGTCAAACACACCATTTACTAGAATTGCATTAAAGTAAAAAAAACATCATTTAAAGAAACCGAAATTTCATAATTAGTAAATATTAATAAAACCAATATCTTTCAACAAGGAAACAGAAACAACACCTCTAATTATAGAAGGTGCGTAATGAAAATCGTTTAAAGACAGTACTAAGCCCGAAGGCAAAACTAATTCAAACATGCTTATAGCTTCAACAACTGCATGTGCTCCATTAACCACGTGCAGGTATTGTTGTCCATAGGTGAGTTTCCTTACACCTCTAAGTCCCTGCAGTGTATTGCAAATGTGAATACCACATCCAGTATCATATACCCAGGAATTTATTTTATGAGGAAATGCAAATAGTTCTATCATAAAGAGGTTACCTGAAGTACTGGCAACATTACCAGCATTCTTATACCTCTTTGTTCGCAAGACATCGAGGTAGAGTGGACAGTTTTTCTTCCAATGTCCTACCTCAGTGCAGTGGTGGCAATCCTGATCCTTCTTCGGATTCTCTTTCTTTTTAGGAGGGTATTTCTTAGGTTGAGGTTGATAGGCCATAACTTGCTTACCCTTATCAACCTTTCCTTTTCCTTTACCCTTCTTGTTTGCTTGCGGTTTTAGCTTAGTGATCCTACCCTTTTGAATAGCAAGTACCTGAGGTGTAGGAGCCTTTTTCGGCAAACCCTTTTCATAGTTAATGAGCATTGCATGCAACTCACTAACTGTCTTCCCCGTGCAATGCATATTAAAATTTCGTACAAAACCATCAAATTTCTTATTAAGAGATCTGTTGATTAGGCCATTTTGGATATCTTGCGGGTAGTGATAGTTGAGCCTCCCAAGGTGGTCCATGTAACTCATTATGTCCAAACAATGGGCACTCACAGGTTTACCATCCTCTTGTTTGCAACCGTGTAGAACATCAATCAAATCATACAATTCAACAGCTGCAAGCTTCTCAAACAAACGGATTAGTTCAATGAGCATGTCCCGAGGGAAGTAATGCTCAAACTGCTTTTGTAGATTTGGAGTCATAATTCTAAGCATAAGGCAGGTAACCTCATTATGCTTGTCATACTCAGTTTGCCATGCTGCTCTTATTTCAGGAGTAGCATTAGCATCTGGTTCAGGAGGACAAGGCTGATTCAAGTATTCTGTTCTTTTGGCAACACGCAAGACAAATCTTAGTTGCCTATACCAGTCATTGAAATTAGCGCTGCCAGTCAATTTTTCTCGCTCAAACATAGATTTGAACGACAAACCTATTGTGTTGGTTTCAGATTGAGCCATTTCTACAGAAAAAAGTTCAAAAGTGAGTACTTTCGATAATTTAACTTTTCAAGAAAATAAAATACCATTGGTAAATATTCATATTAACCATAGAATTTTCCTTGAACCTAGGCACAAATTGTCATAGCTCTACCACATCAGTTGATCTGCTAGTGATCAAAGTATTTAACAAGGTAATTGTTGAAGAAAAATAATTGTCAAATATTTTTCAATTCCTAAAAATTATGGGATTTACAATTTGCCAAACCTTTATGCACATGTAAGCATGTTTCACCCCATCTTATGCCTTAAGTCATAGATCTCACTAATTAACTTAATTAAGTTGTGTAATTTAGAAACTACAAATTTATTCCAGTTGAGGTCTCAAACAACATGGATATTTACCTTTTCATTGCAATCTAGCTAAGATCTCGCATAACATAAATTGCAACTTCAAGTGTTTCTTATAATTAGATGGCATAAACTTAAATTTAAAGGTACAAATTTTGACGTGTGATCAAAATTTATGTATGAAGAAGCATGCACACATCTTCATAACATAGAATTTTAACAAAACTTTACTCATTAGTTTTAAATTACTAAGAAAATCTACAAATATTTAATCGATGCGTTGAAAAACTTACAACTTTGCCTTAAGATGTTTCGTACATGTAATAGTTATACTTGGTAGCTCCAAATATGACGCACAAATTAGCGGAGAAGCGGGTCAGCGTGAAGCGTATTAAAAACTTTCTTCTTTCGGTTCACAATCGACTAAAATTTCAAGATTTATATCTTAAAATACAAATCCAAATTTATCATTATTTAGTCCTGTTTATTTTCTATTCTCAAATAACCTTTTTTGCTTACAAACATGTCAAAACAATATAAACAAAAAACAATTAATAAAATAACCAACTCAAGTAATGTACATACAAATTAACAATTAACATATTTAAAACAAATAGCCACATGCATAATTTGTTCGATAAAACTCTAATAATCAATTTTAGGTTTATAATAATGCATATATTAACTAGGTCTTTCACCTACTAAGGTAAGTGAGCCACATACATCGACGAGTCAATTGCGTAAACCATAGTTAATCATATACCACATAGCACATAATTGATTTATTAGATATATTGAGGTCTTCTCCAATTCAATATTTATCAAACGAATTACATGTGAAGTTACTTAACAATTAATAAGACGAATCAATAATCCATGGCAAAACATGCATGTTTTCACCATAGATCCCTTATAACAATTATAATTCCAAGAAACGCATATAACCATGACACAAAACAATTATCCATAATTATCCACATAAAATTACATGCAATCGTAGGGTTTTACAAGTTTTACAAAAACTAAAAGCTAATAAAATAATAAAAGGGTAATCGACCCTTACAAAAAAAAATAGGGTTTCTAATTTTTAAAACCCTAGAAACCATAAAACAAATAATAATCATCAAGATTCAATTTTTATGTGTTTCGGTAATTAATTACAATGTATTAACGGCTCTGATACCACTATTGGGTTTTACAGTTCACAACAATTATATGAAACACATAAACATCATCAAAGCATGCAGCGGAAGTAAAGAATGATACTTGTAAGGAATTAACCGAATTAAAAGTATATGTGTACGTTTTGTGAATTCAAGTAATACTAAATATCAAGAACCAATAAACCCTAAACCCTAATTAATTAGGGTTTTTATATGTCGACTAAAACCCTAGTCGACCCACCAAGAATTCCCAAACACAAGTGTGTTTGACCTTCGTTCACGTACACACGTATTACTAACGATTCAATGCGAAAATCTAGGTTCTTGAATCACAAATAACCAAAACACTTTTCTTGAACTTTTAAAAAATCGACCCTAATGAATATAAGAGGCCTTGTATATATACTCTTTTAATCCTTGGTGTCCAAGTTAGGTTTGGATTAACCTAATACCCATATTCGGCCGATTAGCAATTCCAAGGGGATTCTAGATCCTTCTCGACTTCTATTTTCATCTCTAGTCCCTTAGCTTTACATTTAACGATTGTTAATCTATTACCGTTAAGTACTAACACTCGTTAAGCCTTCATTTGTGATTAATAATTAAATATAACATTTTATATATTAATTACTTGAAACATTGAATCTCATACGTAATGTGTGTAATCCCGAAGTCTCGTATTCGAATCCAGTCATACATATATTAAAATGTATCCATAAACCTTTAATTAAATATGTGAAAGAGTGAAAGTGGAGAAATAAAGTACAGCCATCTAAACAAAGCTCACAGTATTCCAGGCAAAAAACGGGTAATACGAACAATTAACATTGAAAAGTGAGAGTGTTTTCATCTGTTCATGTATTTGAGTCATAGTTTCAGCTATATATCAATTATGTAAGTCACATTGGAAATAAATGATATATTCGATGTCACAAATGCAAATTTCTATTGTTTTCTTATATGACAACGTTTCCTTAGCAAACAATTTAAAAAAATGTTATTGTTTTGAAACTTAAAATTGAACAACTATTATGTAATAAACCAAAATAATAAGATGGAAACGGACAGAGGAAGAAACGTAGTGTCTAGGTGTTCGTAATAAAAGTTGTAGTGTATTAGAGTTGGATGAAATGTTTAGATATAACGAGCGGGTGATTCCGCGCATTGCTGCGGGAGTGTTATGAACCTATCATATTCTTGATAATTGTGTATATGTATTTATGTATCGGTCCTTAAAAGTTCAATTCTATTACATCGTTAGTCCCCGAAAGATCAAGTTTGCAAAGGTAGTTAAACCTTAAGAAATAGTTTCAAATTATTTCCTAAGGTTTAAGCCTTTCCATACTTGACCCTTCCCTTTTTTTTATGTAGCACTGTTGCTAGAGTGCTTGGCACTATTCATACCCCAGTTTTAGTATATATATGATAATTTAGAAGTTATGATTCTTTTCACATCCTGATTTTATGTTTTTAATATTTTACAGTCATTATCAAATGTCTCATAACTTGGATTGAATTATAGGACATGCCTCTCGAGTTTTTATTTGGAGCGTAAAGAAAAAAAAATAGAGAGAAAATTAAGAAAAAATTGTATTCTCGAGTTTTTTTAAAGAAAAGAGAAGATAAGAAGGGAGGAAATTATACTAAACTTTCTCTCTTGATCTTATTCCCAAATTAGGATAATTTGGAAGGAAAATGATTTTAAAGTATTTTCTGTATACATCATTTTCTTTTTTTTCAACTCGAAAACACAAGATTAAAAATTAACTTTTTTCTTCTCTCGTTCGGCCGTTCTTCTCTCTTTTTATCTCTCTCCATTTCTATTCTTTTCGTTTTATACTCGAAAAGAGAGCGAAAATTCTCTAACAAAACGTGATGGATTAAGATTGGATTTAAAAGTATGAATTGTTTTTGGTCGGGTCTAGTCTGATTATGAGACTTCCGGGTTTGCAATGCTTATTCGAGAAAAAGCCCAATGAGTTTATAAAATAATCCAGTTAAATAGACAAAAGCCATCTTCTTAGCCCAATAGCCATTTGTGGACTCGGAATTTTCCTTGATAACCATTTCTAGGCTACTTATTTGCTGTTATAGTGATGAAAAAAAAAAAAAAAAAAAAAAAAAAAAACGAGTAGGCTGTTTGGATTTCGATTGAACAACCAACAGTATCGAGCTACAAGAGGATAAAAAAATGTTATTACAGTTCTAACTACTCCTTTATAGAAGAAAGGTTATCTTCATACAGTAAATATACATGCAAGACACGTATCCATATATGTCATGTTGCTATACTTGTATGTTTGTGTCATATAACTTCTAGTACCAACATTCTCTTCATCTATCTCCACTGGCTCCAAAGTACGAACACTTTCAACTCGTAGAAAGAATATAAAAATTATGTAGATGAAAAAACCTAAAGCATTAATCGTATTCTCAACGAGGTTAACATTCATCGACTCATTACAGGGGCGACGCCAAAAAGTTATAGTTGAAGGGCAATCTATGATAATTTTTAGAAACTACTCAACAAAGTAGTTTGTTAAGGGAGCAAATTACAAAACTAGTCAAATATTTTAGAAAATTTATACTGCAATTTTTTTGTTTAGGAGGGCACTTGCCCACCCTGCCCCCTGTTGTCTACGCCACTGACACATTATACAAGCATTGTGAAAATCGGGCTTAATAGTTGATATCAGACTGTATGAGTCTATGAGATGTTATTATACGGCTCTGGGACATGGTTTTGTACTTTGGTACTTCACATTTGAAAAGGGTGCAATGGTAATTTTCCACCTTGAGTTACTCTTGTATACATGTTCAAATGACCAAAATACTCTTTACCAATGTGAATCGCATAAAAAGTGTGATAGCTAGTTATGGCAAGTGGGTATTATATCCAGAAATTGATGAGCAAAGCAAAGTAGAAAAATTAAGAAGCATGCATGCATCATCAACCATGCACCTTTGGGAGATTTAGAAAATTCAAAGGGACTCTTCTACCCAATATTATAAGAGGCGCCCTCTTTTGGGTGGTTTATTTAGTTATTGGTTTTCATTGCCCGGTGGCGGAACTAGAAGGTCCCGAGATGTCATAAGAGTCTGATAAAATAATGGGTCGTAATCTTTATTTTGTCAAAATATTTTGATATTTCCAAAATGTACCCGGTCAAAAAAGTTTGTGTTTGTAATACTTGCTTGCTTAGTTTAGTTATAAATGAAACATAAAGTCTATGTTTTTTCTAGAATGAATATATATAGTTATGTTAAAAGACAAATTATATACATACTTAAATACTGGCTAATAACATATACATGTCTGAAGCTGGACCAGGATTAAATATAAACAAGCTTTGACCTCAAACCATCGAAGCCCGTTAATTTGCAGTATAGTCCAATGTTTATTTAATTTATTCAATAAATTAGTTGTAAGCTGACCGTTAGATTAAATATTAAATAAATATAAACTTAGTGAAGAAGGATAGAAGATGCATGATAAATGCCAATAGGGAGAGGCATTTAATTTGATTAAATATGGTAGACTTACGTAACTCTTATACGAGTACCAAGCATCCACTCAACGTTTCAACCTACCCCATATGTTATGTGAAAATTAACAGTAATATTTGGCAAAACATTTCCTTAGAATTACAATATTTCAAAAGACACTCTTTTGTTCTGTAAAAAAAAAATACTCTTTCGTCTTAACAAATGAATCACAAATAATGTTTCATCATAGTCACTTTTACAGCCAGAAATCCAAAAGTTTACACAGTAATAAAAGGACTTTTGACCTAATATCATCCATGTGAAGGCCGTGTTTTCAACTAAAAAGCTGTAGATTCAAATTTTATTGTCGACGGGATTATATGATAATGTATATAGCATTATAGCATAGGTGTGTGAAAGTTTTTCTTTAAACTATTATTACGCGCAAGTAGATATTATAAATCATATCATCCTTTACTCAAGTGTCAAGACAAATAATCTCTACTATATATAAAGCATTTAAGATTTTTATTTTTATTAGTCTTAAATTTTTTAAATGCCGACTAGAAAGAAGAGACAGTTGAAAGTTCCTAAGCGGTATGAAGATCATGTGGTGGGGAGTTTGAGCAAAAAAGGTGTTAGTAAGGAATCACATGAGGATTCAAATGACAGGGAAAGCATGGATGGTATTCAAACAGGGGAAAATGAAATTGTTATGGATAAGGCAGTGTTTGGCAAACCTGATAACAGTGATGAGACTCCTAAGACCCCCATTGTAAGTCCTAATGTGAATACTATTGAGAATGATATAAATGTGGTAACTAATGAGGGTGAGGAGGTCCAAAGTATGAGTAACACTAGTATTGATAACAACACTGAGTCTATGAATACTAATAAGGCTGTTAATGTGTCACCAACCTCTAATATGTCATATGTTAAAGCTGTTACTAATAGCCTTGAAAATGATGATAATAAGCTGCTTTTTAAGCCTACTGTTATGAATGAGGACGGGAATGAATTTGTGGTATTTGATGAGGATTTGGTATTGAAAGGAAGTCTTAAGTGGAAGTTAACTATCTGTGGGTATTTTGTGGGATGCCAAATGAGTACATACGAGCTAAACTATCATCTAAGGAGAATGTGGAGCAAATTTGGATTGTCTGATGTAAAAGTGAATAATAATGGCAATTGTTTTTTCAAGTTTAAGCATGAGAATGGGATGAATGAGGTATTGAAACAAGGACCCTGGATTGTTAATAATAGACCTTTGTTTGTTCAAAAGTGGGATCCAATGGTAGGAATGGAGAAGAAAGAGCAGACTAAGATTCCAATTTGGGCTAAACTTACTAATGTTCCTCTTGAGGCATGGAGTAAAGAAGGTATTAGTGCTCTTGCTAGTAGCCTTGGAAAACCTCTAATAATGGATAGCATGACCACACAGATATGTAAGAATGGTTTGGGGAAGGTGGACTATGCCAGGGTTTTAGTTGAGTTTGAGGTCAACAAAGGCTTCAAAGACAAAATCAATATTCAATATAGGAATAAAGAGAATGAGGTTAAAGGATCAAAGACTGTGAATGTAGAGTATAGCTGGAAACCTGAAATTTGTTCTCACTGTTCTGTGTTTGGACATGATATCAAAAAATGTGTTAAGAGGCCTAAAACTGATGAAGAATTGGAGGGAATGAAAAAGAAAGCTACAACCCAAGAATGTGAAGAAGAAGGGTTTATAGAGGTTAACAGCAGGAAAGGGGGGCAAGGAAAATACTTTGGTGATAATAGGACTTATGTTGGCAATGGAAGGTATGGTGGCTATTGGAAAAAAAAAGGGTGGAAATGTTGGGCTGCAAGGCAATGCAAGTGATAAAAGTCAACATGTTAAGAAAGCTGATGGTAAAGCTTGGAATCTTAGTAACGATGATATCACAACTATGAGAAACACTGCTAATAAGTATGCTGCATTAAGTGGAATGGAAAAGGATGATAGAACTGAAATAAATTTGCTGAAAGGGTAGGATCATTGTGGACCAGTACTTAAACAAGAGATTACAACCATCTGACAAAGAGAAGGGAAACTGGACGCGAGATATGCTCAACTATTTCAAGACAAAATGGGAAGAAGATAGTGTGAAGAATAAGAATGTTCAGGAGGAGTATGTGGAAGATGTGATGGAAAATGGGAATGCAGCTACTGAAGGATGGGTAGCTAATGAAATTAGAGGTAGGGATACAACTGTGCTGAATTGACAGTTGTATTTTATATCTTAGTTTTTTATGGATTTCAAGATTGCTACATGGAATATAAGGAGCATGAATCAGTTAAAGAAACAGGATGAAGTCATTCAGATGATTAGAGAAGAAAATATCAGTGTTTGTGCTATAATTGAGACCCATATAAAGCATAAGAAAATCGAGAAAACAGCTGAGAAAGTTTTTGGTAATTGGAATTGGTGCTCTAATATTGACCATAGTCCAGCTGGTTGCAGACTGCTAATTGGTTGGAATCATGATGTTGTGAATTTGATGGTATTGAATATGTCCAAACAGTCTGTTCTCTGTGTAATAGAGGTGATCAACTCCAATGTAAAGTGCTATTGTAGCTTTGTCTATGCTGCAAATGGTGGTACAGAAAGGAGAAACTTATGGAGAGAATTAACAGCTGCAAAATCTATCATTAATGACAATCCTTGGATCTTATTGGGTGATTTTAATGTCACCTTCAAAACTGAGGAGCATTCTGCTGGTGGCTCTTATGTGACTAATGACATGCAAGAATTTATTGACTGTGTTAATGAGATTGAAGTGGAAGATATACGCAGCACTGGCTTGTTTTTCACTTGGATAAAGTCTCCTCTCAAAGCTAGTACTAGTACTATGAAGAAGCTAGACAGAATTCTTATCAATGGTGGATTCCTTTCTAGTTATGAGGCTGCTCATGGACAGTTTTTGCCATTTGTTACCTCTGATCATAGTGCAGCTGTACTTACAATCCCTAAGAGCCTTCCTAGAAAAACTAGAGCTTTCAAATTTATCAACTACATCACTGATAAACCTGATTTTACTTCTATGGTTCAAGAAGGATGGAGTAAGGAGATTGATGGTTGCAACATGTACAAAGTTGTTAAGAAGTTAAAAGCTTTAAAGAAACCTTTGCATAGGCTGAACTGGAAGAATGGAAATATCTTTGAGAAAGTTATTAAACTTAGAGAAGAATTAAAACTATTACAAGCTCAAATGGTGTTGAATCCTCATTGCTCTCAGACAAAAGCTAAAGAAGCTGAGTGTTTGGCTAATTACATTGAGGCTGTGGCTGATGAGGAAAAGCTATTGTTTCAGAAAGCCAAAATTGAGTGGTTGCAAAATGGTGATAAAAATAGCAAGTTTTTTCATAAAATGATCAAAAGTAGAAGGCACAGTAATAGAATTATAAGTATTTGCGATGAAGATGGGAACAGATTTGAAGGTAAAATGGTTGCAGAGCAATTTGTAAACCATTTCAGTAAGTTTCTTGGTCATGTGGACATGGTGGATCCTATTAGTGATGCAGACAGTTTGTTTACTAATAAGTTGAGTAATGTTGAAGCTTTGGAAATGATTGGAGAAGTGACTGACAATGAAATCAAGAATACTATCTTTGATATTGGTGATTCTAAAGCACCGGGCCCTGATGGTTTTTCAGCTGTCTTCTTCAAGAAATCATGGAGCATTGTGGGCAAAGATGTATGTGCTGCTGTCAAAGATTTTTTATCAATGGGAAGCTTCTAGGTGAGGTAAATGCAACCCTTATTTCTCTTGTTCCTAAAATCACTCATCCTAACAAGATATCTGAGTATAGACCTATCGCGTGCTGCAACATTCTCTATAAATGCATTAGCAAAATATTGACAAATAGAATCAAGCCTTGTCTTAATAAGCTGATAAATCAGAACCAAAGTGCTTTTGTTCCTGGAAGGCTTATTCATGACAATCTGCTGCTAACACAAGAGCTGTTGAAAGGGTATAATTGCAAAAATGGGGCTAAAAGGTGTGCTCTTAAGGTAGACATTGCAAAAGCTTATGATACAGTTAGTTGGAGTTTTTTGGAGTGTGTATTAAAGCAGTTTGGGTTTCATGGAAAAATGGTCAAATGGATTATGAAATGTGTGTCTTCTGCTGCTTTCACCATATGCATCAATGGGGAAAGACATGGTTATTTTAAGAATGGTAGAGGGTTGAGACAAGGTGATCCTATCTCACCATATCTTTTCACTCTCATTATGGAAGTTTTTTCATTGATGATGGCAAGGAAAATTCAGAATTGTGCTAATTTCAAGTACCATAAAGGATGTAAAGAGATCAAATTGACCCATCTCTCCTTTGCTGATGATCTTTTGGTAATGTGTCATGGGGATCATTGTTCTGTGAAAGTTATCAGGGATACTTTGGATGAATTCAGTAAAACTTCAGGATTGAAGCCTAATATGGGTAAGAGCACAATTTTCTTCGGTAGTGTAGATATTGGTGAAAGGCAAAGGATCTTAGATATTCTTCCTTTTAAAGTTGGATGTCTTCCTGTGAAGTATTTGGGCATACCTCTGCTAGCTAAAAACATTGGTATTAAAGATTGCAAAGTGCTTGTGGACAAAGTGAGAAATAGGGTCAATGATTGGAAAAATAAAACTTTGTCATATGCTGGGAGGTTGCAGCTTATTGCTTCTGTTCTAGCTGCTATGCAAAATTATTGGGCTGCAGTGGTTATGATTCCAAAAACTATTATTAAAGAGATTGATAGTTTACTGAAAGGCTTCTTGTGGAATCAAGGGAATAATGCTAAAAGAAAAGCTAGAGTGGCTTGGTCTATTGTTTGTAGTCCCAAGATGGAGGGTGGTTTGGGTATAAAACGATTGGGTCAATGGAATGAGGTTCTGCTCATTAAGCATATATGGAAGCTAGTGTCTAATGCTGATAGTCTGTGGGTAAAATGGATTAATAGAGTTAAGCTAAAAGGGAAAAGCTTCTGGGAGGTTGAAACTGAAGGTAATGACAGTGGTACATGGAAAAATTTATTGGAATTAAGAGATAAAGTTAGACCTTTTGTGATTCATAATATTGGTAATGGTCAGTCTACATTTGTGTGGCATGATCAGTGGCATGATGTGGGTCCTTTATCAAAAATCATTCCTCAGAAAAGCATCTATGATGCCAGGCTAAAAAGTGAATATTCTGTAGCTGATATGGTTGAAGAGAATAGATGGATTTGGCCTCAAGAGTGGTGTACAAAATATCCTGTTTTGAACCTTGTCCATGTCCCTACTTTAATTGAGAACAAAGCAGATGAAGTGAAATGGAAGTCCACAAAAGGGCAAATGATAAATTTCACTACAAAAGAGATATGGAAGGATTTTAAAGAGGAAAAGCCTGTTGTTAGATGGTGGAAATTAGTATGGTTTTCTCAATGCAATCCAAGGAATGCTGTTATTCTTTGGATGGCGATCCAAGGAAAATTACTTACTCAAGATAGGATGATGAAATGGTGTACTGATGTGCTAATGTGCCCTCTGTGTAAAAAGACAAATGACTCTCACAGTCATTTGTTTTTTCAATGTGACTTTTCCTCAAAAATTTGGTGTGTCCTGAAAGGCAAAATGAAAGCTACTAATATTCCAGATATATGGGACCTGATTATTCAGAATATGGCAGATCTACCTTGTAATAACTCTATATGGAGTTTGCTGAACAGGCTCATCCTTGCATCAACTGTTTACCACATTTGGAAGGAAAGGAATGAAAGGCTCTTTACCCAAAATGCTAAGACTACAGAAGTTGTGACTCAAAGTATTATTGAACATGTAAGGTTGCAATTGATGAGTCTTACGGTCAAAAAGACTATTTTCACTAAGAAAGTGGCTGAAGAGTGGAATGTTCAGCTGATATACGCTAAAAGCTGATAGAAAAAGTATGCAAGGGAAATAAAAAGGGTGTTTGGATCAAGGATGAATAGCAGATGGCTAGTACCTAGAGTTCACTTGATTGATCAATTTCTTGTCCATCCATGTGTATGAGGATGGCAACTATGCTCATGGACTGGATCAGAGTTGAGATTTCAAGCGTCACTCTAAAAGTAGTTTCCTGCTGGACATGCTCCATATGGACTTATGCATAATGTGATTTGAATAGTCTGCAAAATATAGTTTTCTTACTATTTCCTCTTCTTCTGCAATATGCAGATTGAGGATGTTTTCATTAGCTCACTCAAAGAGATGGCCTTGTATCTTGGTATTTGGGTCTGCTATTTCATGATGGTTCATTCTGTCTTGACATTTGGCCTTGGGAGGAAATGGTTGAGCAGTTTGAGGCTGTCTGAAGTAGGTAGACTCTAAATACCATAAAGTAGGTTTCCTATTTGGAAGGGTAAGTGAGCTAAGGCGGGGTAGTGTATGAAGTATGGAATAGTGAGGAGTGAAAGATGAACCTACTTGGTCCATACTATACACTACCCACAGGAGGTTTGGTTGGTCCTCTATCAAGGTGTGTGTTCCCAAGAGTTTGAAGCCATTTTTAAGAGATGGAAATGTAGGACTCTTGGTATAGCCCTTGATAGGAGGGGTTACGGGTGGCTATACCTTGCACAATGATGCCGACTCATTTTGTCTCCCTTGGTTCAGTGTGGATGTTGGTTGACTGACCAATGGTGAGCAAATGGGTAGGAAATGTAGTTGTGAAGGTATGGTCTTGGTGCTTTTAAAGGGTATTAATGCAAAGGGGGTTGTTATATGGATGGAAGCTTGCATATGTCTGCTCCATGTTGCTTTATTTTTGGAGTGTTATGTCTGATATAAGATGTTGTATTGTTTGAAATAGCATAATGGTACCTGACATCGGATGAAGTATTCTAGTTGTATCTGAGTTTGGGTCTGTCCAAACTTCAGTTATGTTATGTTGCTGTAAAAAGTGTTTCAGTAATATAAATTTACCCTTTTGCACCAAAAAAAAAAATAAATAAATAAAAATTTAAGCTTACACACTATTTATTACTAGAAAACTTATTATTATTATTATTATTATTATTATTATAAAAAAATAAAAATAAATATACAATTTAATACAAGTAATAACTGTTCATTATAACTATCAGTTAATTGTAATTGTACACATTAACTTGAACATTAAAACATCTTTGATATAATATAGATGTAATTTTGTAACTACATAAGTATATAATATTGGTCATTGAGTTCTTAACTACACACATGTATAATGATCACTCAATCTTTAAAGTTTAATTTTATAACTAAATATTTATATAATTGGCAATACAATAATCTTAAACAAAAATGATTAGAAAATTTGCAACTTATTGTCTTATGCATGGTTTTACGGACGACATGTCTATAGTATAAACATTAAACATGGTGTATTAATAAGTTTCACGTAATTTACGAGACACAATTACTATCGTTGCTGATTTTAATATATCATATCGAGTTAAATCTCATACTTTTTTTTATTAAAAAATTGCATAAATCTATCTTTATGATTAGTTACATAATATAATCAAGTATATTCATTTATTTTTACAAATAAACGACAAATGAATCTCCTATTTATAACTACAATCAACAAAAATAGATTAAGACTCGTCAACGCGTCAACCCGATTACACAAGTTATATGCTTATAGCTGGTGAAATCTTTTCGAACATTAAATTCTTTAAAAAATATACCCCACATGTTAGGCACCGCTAAGATTTAGCAAATTTTTTCTACACAAGTTACGCGCAAGAAACCATTCATCTCATGATCAATGTTGCAAAATTTTTGTATAAATTGCCCTAAAAATGTTCTTACATTAAATTTCAAAAACTATGCATGACAACTTTTAACAACTTCGTTTTTAATCCGTCACAAATTTTATTTCCATTTTAACTTTTTGAATCGAACTTTGACCTTAAATATTTTTATTTGTATTATATAATACTTGATGCAAAATATATGAATAGATTGTGTTTTAAATGTATTTTTCATTGATATAATTTTCATCAAGTATTATATAAAACAAACAAAAATATTTAAAGTCAAAGTTTGATTCAAAAAGTCAAAATGGACATAAAATTTGGGACGGAGTGAGTAGTTTCTAAATTAAAACAGAAAACTTATTTTAGAGTAAACTCCAAAATACATCCATGTAGTTTACACTATTTCACACCTTACATCACATTCTCAAAAGTTTAGACATGTACATCCTTTAGTTAACAAAAGTTAACCAACATACATCCCTCGGTTAAAATGAAGACTAACGATGCAAAATATTTCTCCGTTATCTCTTAACGAGATAGGAAATGTTTACTCGGTTAGTCCACAGGACTACAGGTATTTGCACTGTTAGTCCTCTTTTTTTTAAATAAACTAAGGGTGTGTTTGTTAAAAATAGTTGTGAGCAGTAGCAGTGAGCTGTGAGCAGTAGTCACACCTCACCGCTCACGCTTCTTAAAGAAGCATTGAAAAAATGAGTTTTCCAAAAAAATAGCAAAGCTCACCGCTCTTTTGCCAAACGAATAATAAATCAAAAAGCTCATTGCTCACCGCTCAATGCTCCAAAAAGCTCTAAAAAGCTCTGCGCTAAACATAGCCTAAAACGGGGTAGCTGGGATAGAACCCGAGTCTGGTGGCTAATAGCACAACGACCTAACCAATGGACTAGACGTCCGGTGGTAAAATAATACTAAAATATATATATATTTTAACATTTTTCTCGAATTTATACGTTTTTATATGTTTTCTTACGTTTTTATCTTTTTTTTGTACGTTTTATTCGCTTTTTGTACGTTTTATCCGTTTTTTGTACGTTTTGTATCCGTTTTTTGTACGTTTTGTCTGTTTTTGTGCGTTTTTATCTGTTTTTGATACATTTTATCAGTTTTTGTACGTTTTATCCGGTTTTGTATGTATTTGTATGTTTTTTCCGTTTTATCCGGGTTTCAATGTTTTATACGGTTTTATCCATTTTTGTACGTTTTATCCGTTTTTGTAAAAAAAAAATCCGTTTTTTGTACTTTTTATCTATTTCGTACGTTTTATCCATTCTTTTGTTTTTATCCGTTCCGTTATGTTTTATCCGTTTTTTGTACGTTTTATCTGTTTTTGTGTTTTTTGTATGTTTTATCCGTTTTGTACGTTTTGTGGAAAACTAGAAGGGGGGTTGAATAGTTTTGCCAATTAAAACTTCCTTTTTAATTATTTAGATCGACTTATGTCAATCTATTTGGATGTGTGTGTTGGATGTTGATAAACAAGCATGTAAAGGCAAGTAATGAAAAGATAAGAGTAAAAAGCACAAAACCACAACGCGAGTATTTATAGTGGTTCGGCTACAAGGACACCTTCCTTGCCCTACTCCACTCCCCGAGTCACCTACTTGAGAGTTTGTAAACACTACACGAATCTCCTTATGGCGGAGAAGCCTTCACAACGTCGCATACCCTTTTTCCGGTGCTAGGCTAACCACCAGGTTCTTTCACTCCAAGGTGAACCACACCTACACAACGTCGCCTACCCTTTTATAAGGTACTAGGCTAAGTACCTAGTTCTTTCACTCCAAGGTGAACTACACCTTCACAACGTCGCCTACCCTTTATTAGGTACTATGCTAAGCACCTAGTTCCATTGCAATGGAGGAACTACTACCACACTACACCAACGACTAATCCCAAAGGAGATCTACTCCTTTACAACATCATCAAGGATATCAATATCCTTGGATCTAATACTAGTCTATCTTGTACATCGAAACACACCATATCGAATGTACATCTAAGGCACCTTTCACTAATGTCTTTGACTAGATCTATAAGACACCCTTCACTAATGTCTTGTGTCTTGACTTCTAAGCACCTTTCACTAATGCTTCTAGTCTTGACTTCTAAGCACCTACCACAAGTGCTTATGATATAGACGATAGATACCCTTCACTAATATCTTCGTCTTGACACTTGAGACATCTTTCACTAATGTCTTCAACACTACACTTCTTATAAGAAAGAAAGGAATCATCAACAAGAAGACTTCAATAGCCATGATGATGAGGAAGCATGGCAACTCATGGACTTGAGTTTGCTCGACTTCAAAGGTGGTGATCTTGCCTTTAAGAGGAACCTAAAAGATCACACAAAAACAAAACTACAAACATAGATCTCTTGGATCTGAGGTTAGTGAGTTTTTAACTCAGGGAGAAAGTGTGTTAGAAAGGGGTGAGAAATAATGAAGAAATGGCTCACTATTTATAGAAGAAAAACTCTACTGTTCCCCGGAACCCACGGATCCCTTCCACAAGGGATCCGTCTAGCGTTAAGCTAGGGATCCGTGGGACACTCCCTTTTACCCATGGGTATTTTGGTTATGGGTCATGGGCATGGGTTAAACCATGGATCTTTAGCTAGATACAATGTATGGGTTGATCCATGGGTTATGGATATTATCCATGTGTGATATAAGCATGATGTCATGCAATGAGTTATGGGTCAAGATCCATGGGTCATGGGCTTTGGGTTGTACCCAACTACATGCAATGTATTTGCCCAATGGGTTGTGATACTTAAGTTTCTACCCATTTATATTACCCAATATACTACATACTAGTTATGTGTATATTTTACCCAAATATGTAAACACTAGTTGTTGTACATATGTAATATTAAATCATAAAATCACTTATACTTGTTTTAGTGTTTTATGTGAAAATGTGAATATGTTAGAAACTATTAGTTCAAACCATTTACGTATTTTATTTGTTTCGTTAACATGATTTTACGTTTGTTATCGTCAAAACATTAGAAGATCGTAAAATATAAATAAACGTTTTTACGGCTTATTTGTATTAACAATCTCCCCCTTTTTGTTGATGACAAAAAATAAAATTATTTTAAGGAAAAGCTAAAATTCGTAAAAGTTTGAATTTGTAGTTTTTACTTTCTTCTCCCCCTTTTTGTCGAAACAAAAAGTGTTTGAAGGAAGGTAACACATCGTTTTTAAGAAAAACATGTGAAAGAAATAAAAATAAAAATAAAAAAAATAGAGATCAAGTAACGGGAAAGGATCTCGTCTTTACTTCCCTTGACGAGTCCATCCTTATGTAAGGGCGTCAAGAAAGTGATACTAATCTAGTTTGTTTGCAAGTAAGTTTGCAGAATATTTCGTCTAAGTGACGAATGTGCTCCCCCTTGATTATTGCAATTTTGCATGGGGATGACACGAAATTTAAACCTAATATTGCAAGTAATTTGCAATGTATTGCTTTGACATAAAGCTCCCCCTAGCTTTAGGATGTCAAAGTCTTCATGTGTAAATTGAATAACTACAAAACAAATGTTAGAAAGCAAGTATAATTCATAATTTCCTGCAAATGTGGTCCAAGTTAGTAGAAAATAGCTTTCTGTCTCACGGATCCCACGGTTCCCTCCTAGTAGGGATCCGTCTAGGCAATTCTGAGGGATCCGTATTAGCTGATTAATTTCAGCAAAGGTGATGTAACATGTAATGTTATCACAGAAATGAGATATGAATACAATATAATCATATAACAAGTAGCATGTAATTTCATTTAATAAAACTAGAGTTATGATATACATGACTCTAAAAACTAAGAAAATAAGAAAATACATGACTAGGAGTTTCTAGACCAACCATCGCTTGATGCTAGGACACCACTAAAATCTTCTAGCTCAAGTTTTGTTTAGGTTTAATCTCATCGAAACGTTCGAGGAGATGATAGAACATGAAACGTTGGTCTTCTCGTACTTCATGTATCAAACTTTTAACATGTTGACAATGATAGCAATCTTTGTCATGGCTAGGTAGTGGTGGTGGAAGAAATGAAATGGCTTGATGCGAATGATCAAGTGAAGCGGCTTGTGGAGCTTCAAACGATGGAGGGATTGGTGGAGGCGCATTTGAGAATGGCTCGACCAAGAATGATGGTGGTGGTAGAGAAGTGTCAACTTCCATATGGTCGGGTGGTTGACTTTGATGATTTCTCATAATCCAAATGGGATTATATGATGGAAACGGCGAAAAGGAAGCCGGAGCAAGTGTTTACTCAACACCTTGATTTTGTACCATTATTCCTCCTAATGAGGAAAATGTTGTAGGTGGAGGCGTATGAGACGACCTAGGAGGCAAGTCCTCTAAATTGTAGAGGTGTGGTGATGATAGTGGGGATGTAAATGAAATAGCTCTAGGAACCAATTGTGATGGTTCAGTGGAGATGATATTGTTTGGCCTAGGAGGTATGGTGGTGTTTGGCATTGGTAGTTTTGTGGGTACTATCCTTTTAGGAATTGGTTTGATTGGATGAGGAAGGATCCTATCATTTGTTGGCTTGACCGGAGATGATTCGGTTGAAGAGATTTCGTGTATAACACGAGCCTTTTTTATGGGTGGTTCTTTGGTGGAAAAGTTACTACTTGGGGTTTTCTTCATGATGAGATGATTTCAAGAGGTTTGCAAGGGTTTCTAAAGTGCTGAAAGTTAGGATAAGAGTGATGACTATGGAGGTCCTAACAAAGTGGTTTATAAACCAAGAGATTTGAGCCACTAGGATTCATTGGAATGTGATGATTAACATGCACAAAAGTCAACTTCAGAGTTTGCACTGATCTAGGAACTCATTTAAGATGAGGTGGAGTGTTTGAGTTAGGAAGATGAGTTGAAATGATTGTTTTAGCAAGATTTGACATAAACTGTCATCCGGATCCCACGGTTCCCTCCTCAGAGGGATCCGTCTAGGCTAATCCTAGGGATCCGGCTCTCAGCAGCTATGAAAGAGTGGAAATGATGTTTCTAAGATCTAAGATCTATATCATCTTGAGTGTTTCAGTCCTCCTAAGTGTCTTAAATGAAGGGGTGCTTAAGTACTTGAAGGTAATGAGTGATGTAGCTAATGATTGTCTTTTATGGAAGGATTTGGAACTTTCATGAGTACCAATGGATGAGCAAGGATGACACTTAAAGATGAGAGTGTCAATTGAAGCTAAATGATCATAGAGATCAGGTTGTGACTTAGGATAGTGTTTTGGAAAATATCCTAGAAGCTTTGAGATGGGAAAAACTAGAGTTTGATCAACTTTGATCAATTTTGAGGTAAGGATGATTTATGATCAATTTTGCCATAATCGAAAGATTCCTAAGGCTAAATGTGAGGGATCAAGTGAAAAATGAAGTGTGAGTTTGAGAGCGAAAGAGTAATGGATTAAAAATGAAGCGATAGATCTACAAGCATTTTAGAGTGTGATTTAGGTAAGTTATGTGTGAGTAGGAAAGATCAACCTATCTTGATAAGGACTTAATTTGCCTTAAGATACTATGTTTAGCTTAGTGTGAGGTGTTCTAAAGATATGTTTGAAATATAATGCTTGCAGTTGCATTTTTTGTTTGCCGGATCTCACGGTTCCCTAAGTGTAGGGATCCGTCTAGCACAAACTTTGGGATCCGTCCATCTGCTCAGCAGAACCTTTACTAAAGGTATGCAATGATCTTGACAATGCATTATATTTCAAGGTTAGTTTAAAGGGGTTCTAACACTAAGATATCAAATGTAAGATGTTTTATTTCATGAGAGAAATAGGATTACATTGATAACGCACGAGTACAAGAGAATTGATCCTATTTTGAAATACTACTAGGTTTCTTGAGTGTTTTCGCTAGGAGGATCATTACGTGATTGATGAGTGTTGGTGGAATTAAGAATGAAGAAAGTCTTCATGAGAGATATGTTTAGCGGTTCCATCATCTTGTTCACAAGTACGTACACCGGACTTTGAAATTGAGGATGGAAGTGCATAACATTATGATAGAGGCGTGTCAAGAACATTCCATAAGGGATGAGTTTATTCTTAGAGCCTTGAAGATTTACAATTCGCCTTGCGAAGAAGTAGGCGAGATTGTATGGTTGTTGTGTTAGCAAACAGTACAACATGTGAGCACAACAAGCGGGAATGATTTCTCGATTTCCCCTAAGACTCCAAACATTTTCACGTAGGATGAGTGCAAGAGGCTTGTACTCTTCTCGGATGTCCCGTGTGAAGATAATGTTTGGATCGGAGTAATATGGTCGAGGTATGCATATTATGCGATTTAAATCTTCCGGGGAGGGTATGTGTGAACAATATGGGCTATTTTCTTCACAAAAGTTGAAGAGAGAATCGAGAGACCAATCTTCAGTGAAGGCACATTGTCCATGATTTGGAATCCGGAGGATGTGAGAAAAATGCCCAAGGGTTAGAGTAAACTTTTGGTTTTTGATATAAAACCAAAGAGATAGAGAGCGATCCTCATTACGAACGAGTTCAACTTGACGGAAGAATTCCATTATGAACCTTGGACATATCTTCTCGTTGATTTCAAGAAGACATTCTAGTCCTATGGCTCGGAAGGAGGTATTGATACCTTTTTCGAATTGTAGAGAGGTGTCTACAATACGTCCTTCGTGGAAGTGACGGTTTTCGAGATTATTGAACCCACGGACATGATTTCCAGGTGTGTTGGGTTCAAGGGAGATGTTTGGAGTGTAGACGCTAGTGAGTGAAAAATAAAACTCATATTCATGCGTCATAGTTGAACCTATAGAAATGATAAGTTAAAACAGAGATGTTTGTGGTCAACCTATGATTATATAATGTTTTTACTAGATTTTTATTAACATTGGTTTTTAACACTCTAACTTACTCAAGGTTTTGACTTTCTAGTGGATTATTACTTTTTAGAAAGATAGTGGTTTTTAATCTTGCATGAAAACTGTTTTCCAGTAGGACGGATCCTACGGTTCCTTTACAAAAGGGATCCGGCTAGTATATCATCCGGGATCCGTGGATCTGTAGTAACAGAAATAGATTTGATAAAAACATAGGTTTTACATTTTTATATCACGAAATATGTTTTATCCTACATTTTCTTTTAGCATGCATACATGACTTCTAATGTATCACGAAAGAATATGAAACAAATAAATCAAAAGAAATGACACACATATTATGATAATAATAACCTAGATAACTAGATTATTAGTAATATTGCATTTCAATACTAAGAATGATACAAAAAATTGGGTATATGATCCCAATGTAGATTAACAACGCAAAGTAAATGTCTCCATATTTGAACTTCATCATAGGGAACACAAGTGCGATGAGTGTTAAGGCGATGAGTACGAGCGCGATGTAAACCATGTTGATGACGAATCTTCTTGGTTTCGGTTGAGATGGAATGAGGAGGAAGATGAAGTTTTTGAATGAGAGGAAATTTTTGAAATTGGAAGATTTGAAAAAGTGAGGTTTTGATAGAGTGGTCGACGGTGGGAATATTCATGGGGAAGGAGGAATTTTGAGATTTGTGTTTTGTTTTATTATTAGAAGATATGATTTTTGGATTAAGTGAGACAAAACACAAGTTTTATAAACCATGATTTTTAGACGGAGGAGTATGTGAGAAAAAACTTCCTAATGAAGCTACATGTACAACATGTGTAAACACGAAATCTACTCAATTAAATGTCTAACAAATAACATTTATTTATTAAACTAATATCATTTAGATATAAGTGGAAAGTCATACCTCGAATGCACTTAGGAATGTCTTTACAAATGACACAACAAATGTCACTTAGACGATTCCCGCTCCTTTGCGTTTAAGATACCTTCTTAAGGAAGGTATTCTTGTTACCAAGCAATTCCTATAGCTTGGTAGGTATGAGCTTTGACTAATCAACATGACAAAGGAGATTAGTGCAATTAAATGAAAAAGTAAATAAGAAAAATGTTGTTATCAAATCAACATCCAAACATATAGTTTTAAAAGACATGGTGTTTGTTTTTATGAAAAACCTTCTTTGTAGTTTTCAATTAACCATGGATCGTATCAAGTTTTTAAAGTACAATATACTTCAAGAAACTTGGTAACAAAGCTCTGATGCCAATTGTGGAAAACTAGAAGGGGGGGGGGGGGTTTAATAGTTTTGCCAATTAAAACTTCCTTTTTAATTGTTTAGATCGACTTATGTCAATCTATTTGGATGTGTGTGTTGGATGTTGATAAACAAGCATGTAAAGGCAAGTAATGAAAAGATAAGAGTAAGAAGCACAAAACCACAACGCGAGTATTTATAGTGGTTCGGCTACAAGGACACCTTCCTTGCCCTACTCCACTCCCCGAGTCACCTACTCGAGAGTTTGTAAACACTACACGAATCTCCTTATGGCGGAGAAGCCTTCACAACATCGCCTACCCTTTTTCCGGTGCTAGGCTAACCACCGGGTTCTTTCACTCCAAGGTGAACCACACCTACACAACGTCGCCTACCCTTTATAAGGTACTAGGCTAAGTACCTAGTTCTTTCACTCCAAGGTGAACTACACCTTCACAACGTCGCCTACCCTTTATTAGGTACTAGGCTAAGCACCTAGTTCCATTGCAATGGAGGAACTACTACCACACTTCACCAACGACTAATCCCAAAGGAGATCTACTCCTTTACAACATCATCAAGGATATCAATATCCTTGGATCTAATACTAGTCTATCTTGTACATCGAAACACACCATATTGAATGTACATCTAAGGCACCTTTCACTAATGCCTTTAACTAGATCTATAAGACACCCTTCACTAATGTCTTGTGTCTTGACTTCTAAGCACCTTTCACTAATGCTTCTAGTCTTGACTTCTAAGCACCTACCACAAGTGCTTATAATATAGACGATAGATACCCTTCACTAATATCTTCGTCTTGACACTTGAGACATCTTTCACTAATGTCTTCAACACTACACTTCTTATAAGAAAGAAAGGAATCATCAACAAGAAGACTTCAATAGCCATGATGATGAGGAAGCATGGCAACTCATGGACTTGAGCTTGCTCGACTTCAAAGGTGGTGATCTTGCCTTTAAGAGGAACCTAAAAGATCACACAAAAACAAAACTACAAACATAGATCTCTTGAATCTGAGGTTAGTGAGTTTTTAACTCAGGGAGAAAGTGTGTTAGAAAGGGGTGAGAAATAATGAAGAAATGGCTCACTATTTATAGAAGAAAAACTCTACTGTTCCCCGGATCCCACAGATCCCTTCCACAAGGGATCCGTCTAGCGTTAAGCTAGGGATCCGTGGGACGCTCCCTTTTACCCATGGGTATTTTGGTTATAGGTCATGGGTCATGGGTCATGGGTTAAACCATGGATCTTTAGCTAGATACAATGTATCTTTAGAGTGCAATGCACTTAGTCACTTGGGTATGGGTTGATCCATGGGTTATGGATATTATCCATGTGTGATATAAGCATGATGTCATGCAATGAGTTATGGGTCAAGATCCATGGGTTATGGGCTTTGGGTTGTACCAAACTACATTCAATGTATTTGCCCAATGGGTTGTGATACTTAAGTTTCTACCCATTTATATTACCCAATATACTACATACTAGTTATGTGTATATTTTACCCAAATATTTAAACACTAGTTGTTGTACATATGTATTATTAAATCATAAAATCACTTATACTTGTTTTAGTGTTTTATGTGAAAATGTGAATATGTTAGAAACTATTAGTTCAAACCATTTATGTATTTTATTTGTTTCGTTAACATGATTTTACGTTTGTTATCGACAAAACATTAGAAGATCGTAAAATATAAATAAACGTTTTTACGGTTTATTTGTATTAACACGTTTTAATCCAGTTTTGTCCGTTTATATCCTGTTTTGTACATTTTATCTGTTTTTGTACGTTTTTAAACATTTCTATCCATTTTTTCTATTTATCAGTTTTTTGTGCGTTTTATCCGTTTTTCTGCGTACAAAAACGGACAAAATGTAAAAAAAATAGATAAAAACGTACAAAACGGACAAAAAAGTGGATACAAACCAGATAGAACGTACAAAAACGGATAAAAATGTATAAAAGAGTACAAAAGGGGATAAAACGGATAATAACGGATAAAACGTACAAAAACAAATAAAACGTGTAAAAGAACGGATAAAACGAATAAAAAACGCTGAAAATATACAAAAACGGATAAAACGTATTAAAAAACGGATATAAACGTACAAAAACGAAAAAAAGGTATAAAACAGACAAAAACAAGATAAAAACGGACAAAAGATAAAAACATACAAAAACGAATAAAACGTATAAAAATGGATAAAAACGTACAACAACGGGATAAAAACTGATAAAAACGTACAAAAATGTATAAAAAAATGGATAAAAACGTAAAAAGGTAGATAAAAGGTACGAAAAAGGGTTAAAATAGTACAAAAATGTATAAAAACAGATAAATTAAAAAAATGGTTAAAATAAATATATTTTGGTATTTTTTCAACACTGGACGCGTAGTCCTGTGGTTGGATCGTTGTATTATCAACCACCTGACCCAGGTTCGATCCCAACTACCTCCTTTTTAGTTTATTTAAAAACGAGGACTAATGGTGCAAATTGTTGTTAGCCCTGTGTTAGTCCTTTGGACTAACGTTTTAAACATTTTCCATCTTGTTAAGAGATAACGAAAATATAATTTGCACCGTTAGTACTCATTTTAACCGAGAGATGTATGTTGGTTAACTTTAATTAACGAAGAGATGTATATGTCTAAACTTTTGAGAATGTCATGTATAGTATGGAATGGAGTAAATCACATGGATGTGTTTTGAATTTTTCTATTTTTTATTTATTTACTAATAACATTAATAGTTTTCAAAAAATCATCTGCGTATCTACTAAATAACACACCATAATGTTTTTTTTACTATTGTGTTAATTCATAGTTATGTTTATATAGTTATAAGTTGATGAAAATGAATGATGAAAAAATGTTGATGTTATTGTTGAACAAGTTTCAAACAAAAAGGAGGTTAGTATATTGGATCTTTTATTTATTGCGTTTTTTTTAATAATCTATATTCATGTTTCTTTTCGTATATTTTACAGACTCATCCCGTTCTTACTCCTAATTCCACTGCCAGCTCCAATATGTTTTTCAATCCAAATTTGTTAAATTGAAACTAAGATGAAGTTAGTGTCATCTCGGATGATGATGATGAAGACATGCCAACGCCAATTTTTTGAGAATTTCATGGAGAATCAAGTTTTAGTACTTGGACGTAAAATGATTTACAGTCCAATTGATGAAAGTGATGAATATTGAAAGTGGAGCATCAATGGCTAAAAGGCGAGGTGTGGATACGGTATATCGAACTATGCAAGATATTAACGGGGTCAAACTTCCATTCGGCGGCAAAATAATGGTTTTAGGAGGGCATTCGAGACAGGTTTCGCCAGTCTTCAGACGTGAAACACGAGCACATATTGTAGATTCAAGTCTACGGATGTCACATCTTTGTCCTAGTATTAAAAAATGCGTTTAACCACAAACATGAGGGCACAAACAGACCCATGGTTTTCCGACTTTCTATTACGAGTCGCTGATGGAATTGAAGAGTTCACTGATAGAAACTATATACGCATACCTAATGACATGGCCATTCCATAGACTGACGATGCTACCTTAAAGGATGCATTGATCAATGAAATATTTGTTTCTTTGGCCACTAACGCTCATTCATCCGCTGATATTTCAAGAGCAATCTATCAGCTAAAAATGAACATGTTGACAACATTAATGATCAGTTGATTGAAAGATGCCCGGGTGAAGAGAAAGTTTACTATAGTTTGATGAAGCAAAGGATGACACAAACATCTGCTATCCTATGGAATTCTTAAACTCTCTCAACGTTAGCGGATTGCCCCCTCACTACTTGCACTTGAATAATGAATGCCAACTTATTCTTTTAAAGAATCTCGATCCGGAAAATGGATTATGTAATGCGATGTTGATATGTAAACGTTTTGATCCTACTGTCATTAATGTTGAGATGGTTGTCGGCCAATACGCTGGAATTAGAGTGCTCTTGCTGAGAATTCCTCTTGCTCCATCTGAAGAATACATATTCCCTTTCAAACTAAAGAGAAAACAATTCATTGTGCGCCTTAACTTTGCGATGACTATCAATAAATCTTAGGGCCGACAATTCCAAATGTGGGTGTCTATTTTATGGACTATGTTTTCTCGCATGGCCAGCTTTATGTTGCGTTGTTTAGATTGATATTACGTAAGACTACAAATGTATTAGTGGAGACTGTCAAAGAATTCGGTCAAGGAGTCTACACCTAAAATGTCGTGTACCAAGAAGTTTTACGTGACGAATAACATGTATTGTTAGTTATTTCATAATTGATGTAATGTTTTATTTTCTGTTTCACTAAATGTTTTTATATGTACTTTGATACATTTTAAGAATATTTATCCGAGTTAAATTATCGTATGTTACAACATTTTTCAATTATATTTTTATTGTTTTACGTTTTATGTAAAAATGTTACCCGAAACACTTAACCACAATACCACAGCTATAAGTGTTTACTACTAAAATATCATGTTGTTATGCATGAGTACTGAACTTGCGATGTAAATAAGTTAAACGGTGATGCTAACTATTTTTTTATACAATAAAGGAATTACATCATTTCGGTGTGATTTTGTCAATTCATTCTTATTGAAAAAATAATTGAGCCAATAGGAGAGCTCGATTTCGCCACGTAAGCAAAATCGTGTGATGTGATTGGTTAATAAAAGTCAAAATTAAATTGATTATGGTCAAACTTTAATAAATTTGGTGGAGAAATTTGGTTGATAAAAAAAACAAATAAAAATATAGGAGTCAAATTTGTGAAAACAAAAACTTAAAAAAAGATGAGGTAATTAATAAAACTTTAATGGTTGATTTTTTCAAAATTATATAAAGTTAAGTGTAATATATAAACCTCTATGTTTTTAAATAACTTTGGATTATAAATAAATACTCCCTTATACATGAGGAGTTATTTTACATAACAAACTTTTTTTACATACCAAGGAACACATCTCCACCATCCATTTAAAAAAAATCAATAGCTGAGATTAAAAGCATTTTATTATTTCACATATTTTTTATAATTTAAATATCTCTTAAACCGTTAATCGTTAAGTGAAAATATTTACACCGTCACGAAGAGCATTTAATTATCTTTATATAGACGGGCACTTTGATATACTTTCGAAAAAAGAAAAAAAAATTGTTCTTTTCACGTTTTTTTCGTCTTTTTTTACGTTACTTGAAATTTGCGTTAAAAAAAATCATATATGATTAAACACTAATTTTAATATCATATATGATATTAGTGTTAAATCATATATGACATGTGATATGATATGTATATCATATGTGATATTACACTAATATCACATGTGATATTACATATCATATATGATATAACACTAATATCATATATGATATAACACTAATATCACATGTGATATTCAAATTAGTGTTTAATCATATATTATTTTTTAATGCAAATTTCAGTTACGTAAAAAACGATTTTTTTTTAAAAAAAAGTGAGAAATACGAAAAAAAAATTGTTGTTGAAAGTATATCAAAGTGCCTATCTATAGAAAGATAATTAAATGCTCGTCGCAATGATAGTTTTTTTTCGCTTAACGATTAACGGTTTGAAAGTTATTAATATTTGAAAAAAAAGATGATGAAAGTGGGTTCTTTAAATTGTTGGGATTAATCTCATCTATTAGATCAAATAAAAATGAATGGTGGAGATTGATCCCTTGGTATGTATATAATCTTTTGTCCTCAAATGATCTTAAATCCTTATACTTTATAACCTTTATATTTTATACCTTAAAAAATACAATGTATATGTTGTTTTGAAATAAAAGCATATAAATTTGCATAAAATTATAAGTATCATTTTTTTTTACTATATACGTTCAATAAGGACTCATTTATTTCATTTTTAAAAGTTTAACCTATGCGGATACGAGTTTACATTTTAAAGACGGCTAAATTACTGAAAATGGGAATATAATTATCAAATTGTAAGCACGGGTTACTTTAATATGAAAATAAATATACGTCATTGTACTTACAACAATGACTCATATAATTCTTATTTATTTATGTAAGGATATCTAGAAAAACATTTTTAAAAAACTTTAAGGAGTATACTTTAACTTTATCAACGCTCATTATGTGCTATTAAAATTGCTTCAAGTGTACAACAATTAGTAGTGAAATTTAAATAACAACATCAACATCTTTGTCTGCTAAATAAAATTAAATCTTGAGTTACCTAACATAAATTTTTACAAATATTCTATCAAATTCTAATAGATATTGATGCATAATGTAAAACTCGTGCATAAGTATTGGTTGTAATATCACAATTTTCATCGGCAAATTCTTATATGTGTATATAATGAACTAAAATTTTAAAATAAATTTAATTTATGTATAAATATCGTGCATGTACGAAACTTATAACTATATAATTATATGCAATTACCTTTAAAGACACAATATTCAATATTAATATAAAATAATTTATTTTGTCAAAACCCATGCATACACGAGTATTATAACTATTTAAGTAAAAAAAAATTACTTCGTTGTTTTATCGAATATTTCATTATCCATTATGAATATTTTAAAGGTATGATGGGGCCCACCCTTCACAATTTCCTAAGATCAAACCTTGTTACACTATCATTTAAATCTATATAATCGCATAAGTGAAGGTTTCATTTCATGCACTACCATAATCCCTAAAACAAATCGCCAGTTTCTTGCTTGTTTTGTTTGAAACAAGTTGCTTTCGTGTTGATGCTGCCGTGTGGCTGCCACAATCACTATATGTACATGCACACATACTAATAGAATCATATATATCGATGGCGGAACATTTTGCTGGTGATGCTACTAATCAAATAAGTACTCCGTCTCGTTGTGATGTTAATGCACGCGATTCTTCTTCATGGAGACTCGATATCAACAACTTTCGTTTACCAGAATCTGCCTTTCTGCCTACCCCAAGTAAGTGCATCGATGCTAAATGATAACTATATATAACCATAGATAGTTAGATGTACACTGTATGTACAAAGAACATTTGTCAACCAGGTTATGGACTAGTAACTAGCTTAATTAGGATTATATATCACTAACTAGATATTTACAACATAGGTTTTCTTATATGACAATTGTAAATTACTAATTGTTAGCTTAGAGCGTGTCTATGTGTTTGTTTAGTCGTTTATATATCCGTAGAATTTCAAGTCAATTCTATACATGTATGTATCTACATATGGATAAAAGAGCCGTATTTGAGGCTGTGCGCGAGTCCAGGTATACCACCGGGTAGTGCCTAAATTTTTTGCAATTAGTAATATTATAGGCTTCAAAGTCTGCATACTAATGGAAAGCGTTGAAATTAGCACTATAAATTTAAGATATACTTAAATGTTTACTCAAAACTACACTCCACAGGCCAGCTTTACATTTCTAATTAAGAAAACCTTTTATTTTGTCTTTTCGCCTATGACTTTATTTTTTATGTAATCTATGCACGATGCTTCCAAAAACTGAGAGACAGCAAGTTCCAAAATAAGAAATGATTCGATATTGCCATCCAGTTTTCTTCCGGATTAAATTTTTTGACTTAAACTTCAACATGGTAATTAAGATATGACTCGATATTGCCATCCAGTCCCACGAAGCTAACTGGAGTTGCTTGATTGCAAGGCCCTTTGATGTCTTGACCATTATGTAACGTTCTGTTCTTTTCTTTGATCTCATGGGTTTTCCTTGTAAATAGTCTTGGTTTTGCCTTTTTTTGGCTTTCTTCTGTATCAGTTTAGGCCTCCTTCTTGGAGCCTCTTCTTCTTAATAAGATCTCAGCTTTTCCAAAAAATTAGTAAATATATACTACTAGTAGAGCATATCGTTCAGAGAAATAAAGAACAAGTCAACGTGTCAAAGGTTTTGGGTTCAAGTCTCAATATTGAAGACATATGTGAGATATGTGGTATAACTGTATAAGCTGTAAAAATTTACCGTTTAAAGAAAAAGAAACCAACTTGTAATGGAATAGTGTTTACTGTCACCGGTTGTTTTTATAAACATCTATGCGTTTACAATTTGGAATAATCCAAATATAAATCTTTTACGGTAAACTCATTGTTTTATGGCCGGGAATGCTCAAGTTTTCTTAATACATTTACTGTCTTAGAGAAACGAGGAAAAGTGAAAGCATACTACAAGAAACAAGAATTGCTCTTTGAAGGGTACAATGAGATGGAAACAATAAGCACATTAGGCTTTGCACCTGGAGGCCTAACAGAGGTTAGTCCATGTATTAAGTTAATTTGTGTCATTAGGTGTAATTAGTTAGGCCATGAATTAATCAAACTTTCATTTTGTTCAAAATCAATGAGCCATTAAAGTTTAAAATATAATATAATCAAAGTAAACAAAACCTATGTTACTTAAGATACTTTTAACTATATAAATCCATCATACTATATATTTACAGGATGAAATGAAGAATCTTGCTAAAAGTGAAAGAATGGCTATCTATGTGTCGAACGTAGCTAACTTGGTTCTTTTCATCGCTAAAGTCTATGCATCATACAAGAGTAAATCATTAGCAGTTATTGCATCTACTTTGGATTCATTTTTAGACTTGTTGTCCGGATTTATTTTATGGTTCACTTCAAACGCCATGAGAAATCCTAATCAGTATCACTATCCAATTGGGAAGAACCGGATGCAACCTGTTGTAAGCTCGTCGTACCTTACACTTTTGCACTTTCTACATTAATTAAATTAAAAAGAAAGAAATTATGTACTTTTTTATTTTATTTTACAGGGGATTGTTGTTTTTGCGTCAGTAATGGCAACTCTTGGTTTCCAAATATTGCTCGAGTCTGCTAGAGAACTCATTGCCGGGGTATGTGTTCTAAATCCAAAAATGAAAGTATTATAAGTTTGATACCTAAACGAATAAGTTATCGCTTCAATAGTAAGTTAATCTTGTGTTGCTCCTAATAAAATTGTGTAAATTGCAGACACACCCTAACAAGAGTCATTATGATGAAATGTGGGTGATTGGTATCATGGTGTCCGTGACTGCAGTGAAATTTGTCCTCATGGTTTATTGTCGAAGATTTGAAAATGAAATAGTAAGAGCCTACGCGCAAGATCATTTCTTCGACGTCATCACAAACTCAGTTGGATTAGCAGCAACAGTCTTAGCCATACGTTACAAATGGTGGATTGATCCCGTTGGAGCTATACTTGTAAGTATACAACCACGTCTATCACCTCAGAATTAATCCGTTAATTTTCTTGACTGGCTAACTTAACGGATGTGACAAACTTGACTTGTTAAAGTGACAAGTTTAAATAGATTCGTGTTAAACTGACAAAAAAATAAATAAATAAATAAATAAAAAATGTATGGGTTGAAATTGGTTAGTCTCAACTAGAAACACCTTTCTCCATATTTGTAACTTTTTATACGCAGTATATAGTTAACGACTCAAATATGATCACAAAGTTATATTCATACAATTCTTTGAATATAACACCATATGAGGCTAAATGCATAAAAAAGTACTACAATTTAGTGACTTTTAAACACGTTTGCCACATTAACCCGTTTTTCTTTTTAAAGCAAACCACTGACCTTGTTTATGTTACATTACTTATAGATAGCGCTCTATACGATAAATACATGGTCAAAGACCGTTCTAGAGAATGTATGGTCGTTAATTGGGAGGACGGCTCCACCAGAATTCTTAGCGAAATTGACATATTTGGTTTGGAACCATCACGAAGAAATCAAACACATTGATACAGTTAGAGCATACACATTCGGGAGTCATTACTTTGTTGAGGTAGACATAGTGTTGCCCAAGGAAATGATGCTTGGTGAGGCACACAATATCGGGGAAGTGTTGCAAGAGAAACTAGAGCAGTTGCCAGAAGTTGAACGAGCTTTTGTTCATATCGATTTTGAGTTCACACATGCACCTGAACATAAGGGAAAAGTTTGAATCTAAGTAAACAAACATTATTTTTTCTGTAACTAGTTCCTAATAAGTGATACAAGTTATAGTAATGAATAATATCAATTGCATTTGTAATCCCTTTATTTAGCTGCAAAAGATAAATGTTTAGTGATTCAGTTTATATACAGAATTGAGATTCCATAGGCTGAAACGAATCAACTTATTATCATATTTTGAAATGCATGACGGAGTTTTGGTTTTTGCATCATTTAGATATGTTATTTTTTGTTGAAATGGTGAACTTACATTAACTCCAACACATATATACAAGTATACTGCAAGACATTTGATGCTAATGACATGCCATAGCAAACAAATGACTGCACAGGAAAACTAAATACAACATACTAATCAATGCAGCTGTCAAATCTGCTATTATAACAACATAGCCACTATTCTATAACCAATTCACCAAAGAGGACTACATTTCCCTCTCAATGATCGTAATCCCCAATCAGTAGCCTGCATCCTCACACTAACAGATGGGCACTACGGTCAAAGGAAGGCCCCATCCCTCCTATCAAGCCATCCAAACCCCCTGCAAGCATTGGCCCAAATAAGACTACATTTCCTATTCTATACTAGCAGACTTGATTTGTGATATAAACAGGCCTCATCTCACATGGGTCAGTACTACTCCTCCATAAGACAGGTACCACTGCAACTAACTACATTTCCTAGAAGTCTCTTTTTCCCACAACCTTAATGCAGCTACATCCTCACAATAAAGCTATAGGATTGAGTGATTGACAGACTTATAGGCATCATTAGTTAGCAGAGTAAATATCCATGGGAAAACACCATTGAACCCATATCCAAACTCTCGCTTACCACTGCAGGTTACCTTCCTTATGATTACAAGACTTACATAGAACAAGTAGTCCCATCTTTCATGACTCACTATTCCTAGCTTCATGCTTCTCCCAAATATCCAAATTCATTATTCCTCTGTACATTCATCTTTACATTCTACTTGTTATTACCTTTTTTTGCCATTTTTTACATATTATCCAGGGACAGAACCAGGGTGGGTCCCGGGACACCCATGGAATTTTGCGACGTAATGTTAATTTTTGTACAAACCCTCGATTTTTCGTAATTGTTGTTGGAATAAATCTTGCTAATGATAAACAAATCACAGGTACTATATAAACTTGCTTTTTTATTGATACTTGCTAATATTGTTCATTAGAATTTTACAAACACTTCGACCCTATATATACATATTGAACCGACACTATGAAACGGTGTGTCTGTTCATGAAACAACACCTATTCCAATAACCGACTCTAACTGTCAATAACCGCTATTCGGTTATAAACTTTCTAACTTGACACTTTTGGTCCTACATACTAATTATACTTTACATTTTAACCCAAAGTTTAGGTTAACAATCAACACTCCCCCTTAAACTAAACTTTGGTTTAAGGTGGGTCTTCAACTTGCTTTGACTTGCTTTACAACAATGCTGGTTCTTCATCGCTTTGGTAAATGAGATGTGCTTCTTGCTTTTTGTCTTTATCCTTCCATTTGGTGCATTCTTATGCAAAGTGACCAAATTCACCACATTCATAGCATCTCATTTCTTTCTTGCTTTGTTCTCGACTTGTACCTCTTCCACGTCCTTTTTCTTCTTTACTAAAGTTTCTTCCTCGACCTCTACCACGGCCTTGATTACTTGAACTTGCCATTAGAAGTTTGCTTTGGTAATCTTCTTGTGGTTCATCTTGACTCTTGAGGCCTTCTTCATAAGTTATTATTCTTCCCATTGCTTCTTCAAATGACATTTCATCAACTTCCGAATATTGCTCGATGGATGCCACAATTGGTAGAAACTTCTTTGGCACTGAGTTCAACAACTTTCTTACTAGTACTTTGTCTTTAAGATTAGAACCAAGACTTTTACACTTGCCTCTTATGCTTCCCAATTTTCCCGCAAAGTCATTCACGGTTTCGTTGGTCTTCATTTTTAAGTTCTCTAATTCACTTCTTAAAGTTTGTAGACGTGCTTTCTGAACTCGGTCTGCTCCAATATAACGTACTTTTATTGATTCTCATACTTCCTTCGCAGTCTCGTACTATGCAACTTGCATTAGAATATCTTCCGGCAATGTTGTGAGGATCATTGCTTTTGTTGTATGCATCTTTCTTTCATCTACTTTTTCTGCATCTTCAAGCGTTTCTTAAAGTCCATATGCCTTTAAGATTGTTTCCATCATAATTGCCCATGTGGTGTAGTTTGATTCATTCAGTTTTGGACATTGAAGTACTATATTTCCTTGTTCTCGAACTGATGCTCTACTTGATGCGTTATCATGCTTGTCACCTTCTACCATGCTTTCTTACTTGCTTTGAAACACCGAAGTTTTTCTTACTGGTCGAAACACTACGGTTTCTCTTACTGGTGAAACGCTAAGGTTTCTCTTACTGGTGAAACACTACGGTTTCTCTTACTGGTGAAACGCTAAGGTTTCTCTTACTGGTGAAAATCTAAGGTTTCTGAAAACAATAGGTTTTCTCTTACTTACTTTGAAACAATAGATTTTCTCTTACTTACTTACTTACTTTGGAAACACTAGAGTTTTCTTAAAAAAATGATAGGTTTCTTCTTACTTCTTACTATGTGAACCACAATGGTTTGGTTTCTTACTTCTTACTAGTTTTGTATTTTTCTAATCTAAAAAAATGATTTTGTTACTTAAAATAGAAAATATACAAAAACTTAATCTTACTTTTTTTGACTAATCCCAAACAATTAGATAATTACAAAATAATTAATCCTCAAATAATCTTCCTTTTATCAATAATAACTTAATCACTAAATTCCTTTAAATTTATATAATTCTAAAAGTGAAATATATAAAAGTCAAAGTATGAAGACTTATTGTTGTTGTTGTGTCCTCTTGTGATAAAAAGCTACTCCCACTTTTCTTTCTTATCTTCTGGTTCACAAAATTAGGGCAGGCGATTGCCCCTTTCTTCTTTCTTATCGACACCTAAGACACCAAAAACCAGATTCCTACTTCACACAATTTGGACAAAATCACGAAGCTTTCTTATTTCTCCTTCCTTCAATCGATCAAAACTACCCAAATCCCGCCAATGATTTTTTTCTTCTTCCTCTTTATGATTAGATGATGGTTTTGTGGTGGGTTTATGATAATGATTTCGTTCGTTTTTCCGGGTGGTGGTTTTCTGAATTTCTGGTTGCGGATGATGAAGAATGAATCACACCCGCTTCTTTCTTTCGTTCTTGCGGTTAATTCCCGAAATCGATCTTGCTATTGATTCCTTCTTTTCAATCGATCGTCACTTGCACTCGTTTTTCCCTGGATCGATTAACGTGCTCTGATGCCAATTGTTGGAATAAATCTTGCTAATGATAAACAAATCACAGGTACTATATAAACTTGCTTTTTTTTTTATTGATACTTGCTAATATTGTTCATTAGAATTTTACAAACACTTCGACCCTATATATACATATTGAACTGACACTATGAAACGGTGTGTCTGTTCATGAAACAACACCTATTCCAATAACCGACTCTAACTGTCAATAACCGCTATTCGGTTATAAACTTTCTAACTTGACACTTTTGGTCCTACATACTAAATATACTTTACATTTTAACCCAAAGTTTAGGTTAACAATCAATAATTGCACCTGGTCTCAAAAAATTATGTTCCGCATTTTGTATAATTTTTCGTAAATGCACCTGGTCAAATTGTGTCCTGGTTCCGTCCCTGATATTATAATTCCCGTCCTTCAAAATTGTACCATCATTATTTGTTTGATTCATGGAGACTTGCCAATTCTTACTTACTTTTTACTGACAAGCTAGCCAACTTTAGTCTAACAATATTGATTATGATGGTCAATAAATCTTTGCAGCCTCATCTTAAATTTGCAAATATCCTGTTATTCCTCTCATTCCAAACATAATACACACAGACTTGTTGCAGGCAATTCCATCATTCTGTTTAGTATCTCACTCCATCTTTCTGTCAAGCCATTCTGCTTAATTTTCTTTTTTCATTTTTCTCCATATTTTGGTTGAGTAAGAGCATTCAAAGAACAAACGTACATGTGAGACAGGACACAAACCACATAATGGGCATGTTACTTGTTTCCCAGGGTACCACTTAGCAATTTTGTCTTGTGTTGCTAGTCTTCCTAAAATAGCCAACCAGAGGTCCAGAGTATAAATGAGTGTTTAAAAAGGCCAGGAACAGGAATTCACTTTTCTCTAAAACTTAACTTAGATGAATTATTTTCTTGATTGTATCCAACTAAGTTGAGCTTTTTGTCGAGTAACTTGACTCGAGCTTGTATAAGTCTAGTATAATCGAGCATCGAGCTCGAGCTTAAAAGATGAGCTCGAAATGTTTAATGACTTGAGTAACTATCGGCATTTTCAAGCTTTTAAGTGATATTATGTTTTTAAGCTTGTAAGTATAAATAATTATATACTACGTACTAGTCTATTAATGTATTGAAAGTTTCTAACCGAATTCAAATAATATCTTAGAATTCAGTTTTATTAAGTAAAAAATATCAAAAGTATTAAATCGAGCTTTTCGAATCAAACTCGAGTCAAGCTTAAAAGGTAAAAGTTTAATCTAACGTTAGCTCGATATGCCATACGAGTTTTAGGCGTTCCAACCGTACTCAAAATTCAATTAAATTAATTTTACCTTAAGCCGATTCATTTAAATCGATCCAGTTTTAAGTATTTTATAAATCGTTTTCAAGTAAGTCGTGTGTTGTCACGTTTCATTTACGTTGTGCAAGCGTATGTGGTTTATCGGATTAGGCTATATAATTTACACATGGTTGCTAAACAAAAGAATTTAGCTCTTTTCTATAACTTTCTGACTAGACGAGAAAAAAAAAAAAAAAAAAAAAAAAAAAAAAAAAAAAAAAAAAAAAAACAGTTTTGTTCTTAAAATAGAATACGTTTTTCTAATGGGAAATTTGACGAAATGTAATCCTTAAAAAAAAGTTTTGTTCTTAAAATAGAATACGTTTTCTTAAAAAAAGTTTTCGTTCACCTAACTCCTTTAAAAGTGCAGCTTGTTAGTTATCAGGTTTGTATAATAGAAAACTTTTTGAAAAAGACATGTTATTGTACATGTTTACTCTTTTTCTTACTTTTCACACCCTTAGCCGATTAAAACATCAGCAACTCTAATTCTGCTAAGTTTAACGTTCTAAAAATTATACTGTTCAGTCCAAAATGTTTCTCTTTAATTTTAAAAACTATTTCGACATGGTTTTGGTTAAAATCTGAGGCAAATAGAACTTTTCTAAAAATCTAGCAATATAAATCAATATCCATCAATATACTCACGATAATTTGCAAATTCTTCGATAACTTGACTTTTCAGTTTCTTTACAGCTTATTTAATTCCTTTATTGATCAATGCAATTTTTGTTTTGAAGGAGGATGATGATTTGGGAATAATGAATGAAGTTTGGGTAGTGTAAACTTGTGAGGAAGGTTATAAAAATCGTTAGACGCTAGTGAGTCGGTCAATTATGGCCTAGCGATTAATCGAGGATTAATCGGATTGGAAATTTTATGGACAAAATTGTAATTTTAGATATTATATTATATAATATGTATGAGATAAGCATAATGCATAAAAATTCAAATACTTCAAGTGTTCAAATATAAACATAAAACATAATTTTTCAAAGTTTAAAGTCAAACATAGATATTACTCGGGTTGTTAACCATTTTTAAGCGATTTTTGACCAATTTTGTCTGATTAATCAGTTTGTTGACCGATTTTTAAGCGATTTTGAACAATTTTTAAGCGATTTTGTTGACCATTTTTTAAGCGATTATGTTCAATTAATCCAATTAGACCGGTTTTGTCTGATTAATCGGTTTGTTGACCAAATTTTAAGCAACCTTTGACCAAACCGATTAAATAGGTCGATTATGATAAATCAATGCGCTTAGTGAGCGATCAGCGATTATGCGGGGATTAATCGGCCGTCTGGACCGATTTTTACAACAGAGTTGTGAGAGTGTGGTAAATGAGTCAAGATTGAAGGCGTCAATCAAGAATCGAATGTCCACCCTACGAGCAAAATTACACATGAGAACTCGTGGTCGAGTTCTTTTCAAGTGATGGAGAATGATGAGGACAAGAATCGAGACCGAGCCTACAAAGTTTACAGGAAAAAACAAAACAAAGTCGGCCAGAAAAAGGGCCAGATGCGACGTGTAACACCCCCAAATCTCGGTACAGCGGAAGACTTAATCAAGTTTTCGGGGCGTTACTAATGGATTGGTATCGCACACAAGTATAGCAAAAAGATAGTCATTTAACATTCAAAACCAATCCCAAATTTAGTTAATCCAAACATTTGATCCAAAAGAGTAAATATTAGGCCCAAAACATAGTTTAACAAAATAGGTCCCTATAGTTTATCAGAGTCAGAAATGATCCTTGAACCCCGCCTTCTTGCCAAGCTTCCACCGACTAAGTAATCCAAACATCTCTCAAATACCTGAGAAATCATGTTAAAAGGTCAGCTTACGCTGGTGAGTTCATAGGTTTAAGTTCAACAAAATCATAGTGGACCAATAGAAGTTGATTTGCTATGCAAGACCTAAGATAGATAAATACCGTTTGCACACCGATCCTACCCGGATCACCAATCATAACACATGTCCCGCATCCAGGGACTACTCGGGCCCAACGACTCTAGTCCAGCACTGTCGTGGCAAAATCTAGAACAATTGCCAACCCCGTACTAGGTCGATGTAGAAGTCTATTCTTAGTTAGGCACGGTTAAACCTAGACTAAGGCAACAACTACCGCACATCTATCTAAACAGTCAAGCATATATGCAAATCCAAATAGTTTTAACGGTCCAAAAACAGCAGCATGATTCTCACCCCCAAAATAGTTCAAAACGTAGTTAAAACGTATATAAAAGTGGGGCTACGAAACTCACCTCTAGCAATCAACGCAAGCAATCAACGCACAAATAAACACTAGCAGAAGATAACGGTATCACAGCACAGCAACTATCGACTCGGCACAACCTATTAATGTAGACCAACTTTAATATATATATTCCTCAAATCAACGTTATCTACCCCAATATGTTCCACTTCTTTATTTCCAAAAACGTCTCGTTTCACCATTTAATTTTAGTGTTTGGTATTCCTCATGTGGGTGTATCGACTCAATATGATGCCATGAATGCACTCAAACAACCAATATATAACTCAATGCGACACAATGAGACCTCTAAACGATAAGCTCCATAGTCCAATAAGTTTCGGAATAAATAGTAGACCTTATCGAACTCGTCAACTCGATAAACTCATTTATTTATTTGTGTCGCTTATTATCACATCAATCAATCGTATCCTAAAGAGTCATAAGGATAAGTCACCCATTAATAAGGTTACCCAACGTACCTAACGGGCTCTTATTAGATTCGTCAACCTAATAAGTCCGCTACCCACGTGGATCAACACTATTAATGCTAGGTTATCCGTAACCCATGCACACAACGTAAGCAATTAAATACTTAAACCAATATTAAATGTCCACAATTGACATTTATTGATAAACGTGTACTCGAAACATCAATTACTTATTTATTGCAAAACATTTCCAATTTAGTCGTTAGTTTCCGTTTAAAAATAGTAAATAACAAGATAAGACTTGTTATCGACATTTTTGGTAGAAAAGCCCATTTAGTATTTCCATTTCATAGTTTATTAACATTTTCATATATATATATTTCGTCAAATTCCATTATTAATCTCATATCGTTATTTGTTTCGAGTCCACAAGCACGAGTCATAACTTCTCGGCTTTTAATCAATCAATAGTCCAAATTATATCAAAGTCCATGTTACGGCTTTGTCGGAGTCAACTATTAACTAAAAAGTGAAAGTGACGCCGACATAGCTCAAAGTCAACAATATATATATTGTTGGAATCACTCCTAAACTATATTTCAAGTGTTAGTAATTAATATGTAATAGTTAGCTTAATATGACTTTTATGTTAGTAATCATGCCAAGACTTATGTAGAAAGCCCATGAGCCTTGGCCCAAGCCCATAAAGGAAAGGAAAGGAACTTGCATGTTGCCCTAGTTTCTTCCTATAAATAATGCTTGTAAACCCTCACTTGAGGGTTGGTTGTTCATTTTATTCATTTACTCTACGCATAACATTTATCATTCATACGTGTGTGTGTTTAACGTGTTCATCCGATCACTTCTCTTCTCTATTTCTTATATTGATGCTTGTGTTATAAATATGAGAACCTAACAGTGGTATCAATCGCCAAATAGTTGGGTGAAAAGCTTTTGTTTTTGAAGTTATTTTTGTCTTACGCGTAACTTATGGTTCTCAAACTTTGTCACGCTTAAAAACTCAAATTTTACACTTTTCAATCCAAGATTCTTGTACTTTGAACGTTTTTAAGTGTTAAAATATCTGTTTTTGGCAACAAGTTTCGAACTTTACGTGTATTTCTTTGATTTTCAACTTGGTTTTATACGTGGGATCATTTCTATGCATAAGGTGTTTCTAAGTTTTGGATCATCAAGTTTCACACTTTTGTGTTATTTTGGTGATATTGAAGCTGTTTCATCTAAAAAATCTGGTTTAGAATCACTTTTGGCTAAGAATCCGTTTTGGTTATATTCTACGCGTAACAAAACCCTAGTCTTACGCATAAGATTTCCTTGGTTTGATCTTCAGTTTTCGTGGTTTACTCAGTGTTTTCTTGCTTGGATAAGCCTGAAAACACTTCGACTTTGGATATCATTTACACTGTGATAGTGTAAAGGATTTTTGGGCAAAAACCCTAATTTTACGCATAAGCTTAAACTTACGCGTAGAACTCTTTACGCCTAAGATTTTTCTTACGCCTAAGCCTTGTCTTACGCATAAGCTAATCCTACGCATAAGTTTTCTACGTCTAACTTTCAGTTTACGCCTAACTTTAGTGTTTCTCAACTCTTACGCGTAAGCTAATCCTACGCGTAACTATTGCTTTTACGCGTAAGTTTGGTGTTTTTACGCCTAAGTGTTACTTTGCCTTAACGTGTTTTCTACGCCTAAGCATACTTCATCAACAACGTTTCATTTGACTACAAAGATCCATTTAACAACACAAGTTTTCAACATGTCTCAACCACCATACTCTAACTACTTTCTTTACACGTATAATCAACAACAACAACAACTAAGTCCACAACATCAACAATTCAATCAACAACAACACATTTATCAACCACAATTCAACCAACAACATTATCCACAACAAGGAGCAATTCCACCTCAAATGGTTCAACCACCACCTAGTCTTCAAGTACAACCTTACACAAACGTTTACAATCAACATCCATCCAGGAATACCATGAAGGAACCGACTTGGTTTGCAAAGATGTGTGAAGCTTTAAGTAGCCAACAATCCATTCATGAGGCAGGATCTCTTGATAGACCTCCAATGCTCACTCCCGGAAACCATGATCAATGGGTGATTAGGTTCTTTAGGTTTTGTGATCTAAAGAAGCCACATGGAAAGTTCTTAAAGAAGGTCATCTTGGAAGGTCCATTTCAGATGCCTATTCTCGTTACACCTGAAGATCCAAATGCTATTCCACCAAGAGATGATCTCACAAACATTGCAACTGTCGCTGACCTTTCTGGTGATGAACTTCTACACTACGAGGCTGATGAGCTAGCAATGCAATATATCCTTTTAGGATTACCCAATCCAATCCTTCGAAGTGTTGATGCTCAAAAGACTGCAAAAAAGATGTGGGAACATATTCATCTTCTTATGGAAGGTACTGAACTCAATCAAGAGGATATGGAATCCAAAATTTACTTGGCTTATGAACACTTCATAATTGAACCAGGAGAGACATTAGAGTCTTATCATCATCGATTCTCTGACATCATCAATGACTTGGACAAACACAACATCATCATGCCAAGAATTGCTGTTAACACTAAGTTCCTAAGTAGTCTTGGTCCTGAGTGGGAAAAATATGTCATTTTCATCCGTCAAGCGAAGAATCTTCATCATGCTACTTACGGATTGTTGTACGACTATTTGAAGCCCCACCAAAAAGAAGTTGACAAAGAAAGGACTATCCGTGGACTCCCGAACCCACCGTCAATTCCGGACAATCAACAACTTGCTTTGTGGGTTCAAACTAGTTATCCTCCTCAACCCGCTCCTCAACCCACTCCTCAACCAACTGCAACAATTACACCATATGATCCTTCACAGCAACAATCTCAACAAACTCAATTGGTTCCATACAACAACAACAATGATCAAGCACTTTACAATGAAGCTAATGAGGACTCCGAAGCTTTCGATGCATTGCAACAAGGATTTGTTATGATTGCTAAAGCCTTCGGCAGGTATACAAACAAATCCAACAATCGCATTCGCTCCTCATCAAATACAAGGAATCAGGCTGTTGTGAACAATGGACGTGTTGAAGTTCAGAATCGTGGTTATGGTCGTCAGATGGGAGGAGGTCAAGAGTTTAATGCTATGGGAAGGAATAACATGGGTGCTCCACAACAACAGAGAGCTCAAGTGGTTGAACAGGGGAATGCTCAAAATGGGATAAATGGTCTTCACTGCTACAACTGTAATGAGAAGGGTCACCTGGCTAATGCATGCCCAAAGCCGAGGACTAGAGGCAGTGCTTATCACAAGGAGGCTTTTTGGCTCTTAAGGATGAAGCTGGTGGAACTCTCACAAACAAAGAACAGAGCTTTATGGCAGATGCAGACTCAGATGATGATATGGAGGACTTGCAAGCTAATGCAGCAGTGATGTTGATGGCATAAATGCAAGCTCTCCACATGAGTGACACAGGCCCAGTGTATGACACTGATGGCTTGTCTCAGGTACCCGAACAAACCATATTCATCACTGATCTAATATCTCAGCCAACATCTGAATCCGACGAGGCTCAGAATGTTCAACATGAGCCGTCCACATCTCACTTTAACGATTCTCAACTAGACCCCGTAGTTACATTTGACGATCAAGATGACCTTATGGTTACCTTTGATACTCAAATTGACTCCGTGGTTATACTTGAGGATCTGAATAGTGATCATGTTGTGACTCACGTTGAACACGCTGAACCTTTGCCCAATCCAGATGTTGATCTCTTACTTAAAGACCAACAATCCCGCATGGATGAATGTCGTTCATTAAATCAGCAATTGCACTGTAAAAATGCACTGTTAACCAGGGATATTGAATGCTTAAAACGGCAACTCAATTTTTTAAAAACTCAAGAAAAACGTGAAAAAGGTTTTGAAGTCGCTTTTGCTAAATCACACCAAAACGAAAAATCTTTAGAACGACAGATTCGTGATCTAGCCGCTTCGAAGAATGCTTTGTTGTCTCAAATAGAACAACTGAAACATGAACATACAAAACAACTTAACGCTCTTACTTTGGAAACTCAAAAAGCCAAGGCTGAGTTGTTAAATTGTCAAAAACAGTTCTCTGCATACAAAAAGCATTCAACGAAACGAATAGATGACCATCTTGAAGAAATTATCGGCTTACAAAACAAACTCAAAGAGTTTCGAAATGTTGTTTACAATCATGGTGAGTCAATCACAACTATTCAAAAGTTTACTTTAAAACCCAATCCAAATGGATATGGACCGAATCTTACTGATTACAAACCAAAGCTTTCAACCAAAGCATTCAAACCAAATCCTGAAGTTTCCAGTGCAGAATACAAAATTGATGATTCTGTTATGAGTGTTGTTGAATATCATCGTCAAGAGGAATTAGATGCAGAAGACGAGAGTCGATCAAAATTAGAAAATGTTGTTTATAACAAACCATTTAACTATTCAAAAGCCGTCACTTTCGTCAAACCAAAGGATTCTTCTAACACCCCTAGGATTATCACAAATACGTCTGAGTCTTCTAATGTTGTTCCCCAACCAAACTATGCATAAATTTCTGGTCCTTTACCTTCACTCAGTGAAGTAAATTCTAAACCCGAAAATCGTCAAATTCTTAGATATTTTGACATTTTCACTTCTGACATCAAACTTTTAGAACGTGAGATTGAATTTCATTCTGAAATAAAAGTTGAACATTTTCAATCGCCTCAGGCGCGAGAACAAAGAGATATTTTTCAGAAAAGAATTTTACCCCATGTTAAAAATTTGAAAAATTGTGCATTGTATTGGGAAAGGGAATTTCATAAGGAACTTAGATTGATGAAAATCGTTTTCGAGAAAACAGAAACATCTATTTCTAATACAAAACGTAAAAATAAAATGTTACGAAAAGATGTTGATCGACTCTTGGAAGATGTTATCTGTGCCGATATCCATAATGTTGTGTTATTGCATTCTTTGTCATATGCATTTGATTATATCTCTGCTGATACCGTTGATTCTGTTGAAATTGTTGAGAATACTGATAATGTGCATCAGATCGAATCTTTAAAAGTTGAAAATGAACGATTGTTAAACGAACTTTCAAATGCAAAACGTCGACTTCAATGGTGTCAAAAAGATTGTCAAAATCGTGAACTTTTTCTGCAAAACAAAATCACTCAGTTGCGCTCAAAATCTTTTGATCCTAAAATTGAGCAACTGGATGATCAAAACGTGTCTTTGAAATGTCAAATCTCAAAATATGAACAAGAACTTGCAAAAGTTAAAAAGGAATATGGTTTCATATTTGATTTACTCAAACAGACTCGTGATGAAGCATCAAACGAACTTGATCATTATCTTGCACACACTAAAGCAGTCATGAATTTTTCTGGAAATCTTCGTTCTGAAAATCAAGATTTGGTGCACACTATCATTAAGTTAAGAGAGATGTTAGGAAAGTATGAACAAGTTCAGCCTAGCATCATTAAGAAACTTGCACCTGTAACACTTAGCAAATGTGACCCTCGAATGCCTACTGACAAACCACAAGATACTAATGTGTTTCCCTCTACTGAAACAGGAATAGTTGCCTCTTTTCCCAACGTCCGCACTTCATAGCCTAGGAGCAATACAAGGAAGAATAGGACGTTGCGACCTAAGAAAAGAACAATAAAGAATGCTGAAGTAGAAGAACACCCTAGGACTTTGAATAAGACCCAAGTTGCACCCACTTTAGATATTGCGTCTGACAAATGTAATGGAAAAAGTGTTGTAACAAATGTTGAACCTTTAAGTACTTTTGATATTCAGTCTGAAGCTTCTTGTGTTATTTGTCGTAAAAGTATGCTTTCTGATTGTCATGATAAATGTGTTGCTAAAGCTATCTTGTCTCGTTTAAGGAATCCTAAGAAACGGAATACCTCTAGGCCCACTAATGCTTCTAAGTCTGTGCTTGGTAAACCGCCCTCTTTAGATTCTAAGAACTGCATTGATGTCCCTGTAGTTCCAGTATCACCTCCAAGGAATGTAGTACCACCTAGTGCATTCACTAAGACTAAAGCAAAGACTAGTTGGAGATGGCAGAAATGGATACATAATACACTAGGATTTAAATGGATGCCTAAAATCATTGATGTGTGTAGTTCGACTATAACTGCTTCGGAACCCTCTAACTCTTCAGGTTCCACATCTACTTCTATTCCATCTGTGTCGTCTGTGTGTAATGCAGGTGATACAGATCATCCTTTGGATTGTTGATAGCGGATGTTCCCTACACATGACATGCAATCTTAAACTGTTATCAAACTTTGTTGCAAAGTTCATTGGCACTGTCAGATTCGGGAATGATCACTTCGCAGCTATCATGGGATACGGAGATTACATCAATGGCAACATCGAAATTAGCAGGGTTTATTATGTGGAAGGTCTCGGTCACAATCGTTTTTCTGTTGGTCAATTCTGTGATGGAGATTTGAAAGTTGCTTTTCGGGAGAAAACTTGTTTCATTCGTGATCTACAAGGAAACGATCTTATGTCTGTCACTCGCAATTCAAGTCTCTACACTATCTCCATGCAAGACATGATTGCTTCATCTCCCATCTGTCTACTTTCAAAGGCAACATCAACAAAATCTTGGCTATGGCACCGTCGTCTCTCACATTTAAACTTTCAAACCATAACCAACCTTGCTCGATATAAACTTGTTGAAGGTCTCCCGAGATTCCGATATTCTAAAGATCACCTTTGCTCAGCTTGTGAACAAGGGAAAAGCACTCGTGCTCATTTTCCTTCAAAGGTGGAACACAGCTCTCAGCATGTGCTCCATCTTCTTCACATGGATTTGTGTGGCCCGATGCGTGTGCAAACAATTAATGGAAAACGCTACATCCTGGTAATCGTAGATGACTACTCAAGATGGACTTGGGTCTACTTTCTTCGAAGCAAAGATCAAGCTCCACACATGATCATCACCTTTCTCACGAAAATACAAGTTCAGCTCCGTAACACAGTCCGACAAATCAGAACAGACAAAGGAACTGAATTTGTGAATCAAACTCTTCGGGAATTTTATGAGAAAGTGGGAATTGAGCATCAAACATCTATTGCACGTACACCAGAACAAAACGGAGTTGTTGAAAGACGAACCGCACGTTAGTGGAAGCTGCAAGAACGATGTTACTTAATGCTAAACTTTCGGATTACTTATGGGCTGAAGCCGTGTCAACTGCATGCTACACTCAGAATCGCTCAATGATTACCAAGCGCCGCAAAAAAACACCTTATGAGCTTATCCACAACCATAAACCAAACCTAAAACACTTTCATGTATTTGGATCCCTTTGTTATCCGAATAATGATCGTGATGACTTTGGTAAGCTCAAAGCCAAAGCTGACATTGGAGTCTTTATAGGATATTGTGAAAATTCTAAGGGTTTCCGGATCTGGAATCGTCGTACAAAGCAAGTTATGGAAACGATTCATGCACATTTCGATGAGCTTACAGAAATGGCTTATGAGCATAACAGCTTGGAACCCGATCACAACCGTTTAAACTTCCCTCAAACCCCATCATCAGCTGAACCAAGCCCCCAGCTTACTCGTCAACAAATGGAAAAGCTATTTGCTCCGCTGTTTAGTGATGACATTGATGAACGTGCTCCAGGTGTATCCGCTACTCAACCTGATAATATTCCAATACCTGATACACCTGCTATAACAAATATTATTGAAGAAGCACCACCAGTTGACTCTACCACAACAGTTGAACAAACTGCTTCCAACGACGCTGAACCAGCTGATGATGTTCTGAACAACGAAGTACCCCCACCTGCAGATTTTGATCCAAATGCGTTCTTTAACCCGTTTGCCAATGAAACTGTTGCACCTGATGTTGCGGATTCATCTACAAACCATTTGAACCCTCCAAATCTGCACAATGTATATCAACATCAACCCTCTAAACATCATTGGAAAAAAGACCATCCTCTTGAGAATATTATTGGTAACCCAAATCAACCAGTCGTAACCAGACAACGTCTTCATACAGATGGTGAACATTGCATTTATGCACTCACTGTCTGCCAATCTGAACCTAAAAACATTAAAGACGCAATGACCAAAGACAACTGGATTGAATCCATGCAGGAAGAACTCAATCAGTTTAAACGTCTTGAAGTATGGGAACTAGTTGAAAGACCAACAGGGGTCTACGTCATTGGTCTCAAATAGATTTGGAAGAACAAATTGGATGCTGAAGGGAACGTAATCAAAAACAAGTCACGTATGGTGGCTAAGGGTTATAGACAGGAAGAGGGTATTGACTTTGAAGAATCATTCGCTCCAGTTGCTCGTCTTGAGGCTGTTCGGATCTTTCTCGCGTTCGCGGCTCATATGAATCTAACAGTCTTTCAGTTGGACGTCAAAACTGCTTTTTTGAATGGTCAACTGAAAGAAACAGTCTATGTCAGCCAGCCAGAAGGATTCGTTGATCTAGAGTTCTCGAACCACGTCTACAAACTGAACAAAGCTCTATACGGATTCAAACAAGCTCCAAGGGCGTGGTACGATAAGTTATCATCCTTCCTCATTGCCAATAAATTCACCAAAGGTTCGGTCGATCCTACACTCTTCATACAATATCACGGGGCTCACATATTAATCGTTCAAATCTATGCGGATGACATCATTTTTGGGTCAACACATTTAAAATACTCAAATGCTTTTGGAAAACTAATGACAAAACATTTTGAAATGTCAATGATGGGTGAACTCACATTCTTTCTCGGAATGCAAGTTCATCAATCACCCCGTGGTATTTTCTTGAGTCAGTCCAAATATGCCCTTGAACTTCTTAACAAATTTGGAATGCAAAACTGTGATACCTATGCCACACCAATGGCTCATACCAAGAAGCTAGACACTGATTTACATGGGAAATTGGTGGACCCTACCAAATACCGTAGTATCATTGGGTCTCTCATGTATCTAATAGCTAGCAGACCTGATATTGTGTTTGCCGTATATCTTTGCTCTCGTTATCAGTCGAGACCAACTGAAACTCACCTCTCAGAGGCTAAAAGAATCCTCCGATACATCAAGGGAACCATTAACTTGGGGATCTGGTATCCGAAGGATTCTGGTTTTGAACTAATAGCTTTTTCAGACGCTGATCACGCAGGATGCTTAGACACACGGAAAAGTACTTCAGGAGCATTACAATTTCTTGGTGATAAACTGGTGTCATGGCAATCGAAGAAGCAGGATTATACGTCGCTGTCCTCAACAGAAGCAAAATATGTAGCCATGTCGGCGTGTTGTGCTCAAGTCATTTGGATGCGAACACAACTCAAAGACTATGGTTACGTATTTGACAAAATCCCGATGTACTGCGACAATAGAAGTGCTATTGCAATCTTATGAAACTCTGTTCAACATTCCAAATCAAAGCACATCGACCTTCGATATCATTTCATCAAGGAGCACGTGGAAAAAGGAAACTGTTGAATTATACTTTGTGGGTACTGAATACCAACTGGTAGATCTTCTCACCAAAGCCTTAGCTCCTGCTAAGTTTAATGAGTTGGTCCACCGGATTGGTATGCGGTGTTTGACTCCAGAGGAACTGGATGAACTTTTAAAACATTCTTAAAAACCAGTCAAACACCAAAAACCTCTTTTGTAAATATTTTTCAAAAACAAAATACAAAAATATAAAATCTGATAAAATTCAAAAATATTCTTCTATCTCATTTCTTTCAAACATGGCAAGTACAAATCTTCAGTCAACACTTTGTTCTATCTAACTTTTCACATTTTACCGAACAAGTGTTGAGGGGGAGAAAGTAAATATTTTTCGATTTCATAAAACTTTGTACTTGCATGTTTCCAAAAACATGATGTTTCTTTAATAATGGTGGTTACATTTCTGGTTTACTGACACTCCCCAGACTCAAATTTATAAAATTTCATTATTTCTTAAGTCGAGGGGGAGTGTCATCAAGTTTTTTTCAAAATATCATTCGTTTGGTAACCAACATGGAAGTTATGGGCATTGGTTGTAAATGGTTGAGGTGGAGGGACTTAAACTGTCAAAAGCTCAAACTCGTTTAAACAAAACACCTCAACCAACATTTACTCTTCTCATTTATTACTCAACCACCCAATCTTACGCCTAAAAATCCACCTACAAATCCGTGTTTCTGATCATCATTTTGTAAGTGTTTTTATGTTTTTAACATGATTCTAAACAATGGTTTTGAATTTTAAACGAATCCAACGGTTAAAAATCAAGTTTGGGAGATTGTTGTGTTCTACGCGTAAGCTATGAACACAACTTCTTCATTTGTGTGTTTGTGGTTGAAATAGGAGTGTCAAAACGTTTGTGTAATCACTTTGAATCCATTTTCATCATTAATACTCACCTAGAAACACGAATTGAATGTTTTTGAAAACTAGGGTTTATGCGTGAATTGGGTATTTTCATGTGTGAATGTTTTTGGATAAAAAGATAGTTGAGTGTTGTTGTTTACAAGTTGAATTGACCATATCCATGCTTAGAATTTACCCAGAAACACTAATTGCATGTAAATTGAAAAATTAGGGTTTATGTTCTTGATATTTGGGTATTCTTGATTCGTTTAGATTTTGATGTTAAAACTTGGATAGAACAACTCATTTGGCTTCTTAGACTTACCAGAACTAATTTTGTGCAATTCCTATGGCTAAAACGCTTACTCGTAGAAATTAAGCTTTAGGGTTTTAAGGTCTACGCGTAAACCATTTTCTACGCATAACTGTTTAATGAGCATTCATGGTTTGAACTGATAAAGATTGAATGTATGTGTTAATATTGGTGTTATGATAAACTTATTTCAGGATTTCTAAGCGTGAAAATTCAGAATCAAGGTTACTTGAACATCTACGCATAAGGATCACCTTACGCGTAGAATGTTATGCGTAAGAGAAATCTTACGCGTAACCTTTACGCGTAAGGTTCTACAATAGGGACTACGCGTATCCTGTAAAGGATATGCGTAAACAGTAACCTCTACGCATAAGGTTCACTCTTACGAGTAAGCCTTACGCGTAAGGTTCCATATACGCTTACGCGTAAGCTTTACGCATAAGACCCTCTTTTCCTACGCGTAAGTCAAGAACCTACGCATAAGCTTACGTTTACGCGTATAATCAATCCTGTTTACGCATAAGCTTGCAAAATCTACGCCTAAGCCTAGTGTTAACCAAAATTATGAATTGTTACGCGTACAAACTTGCAAATAAATAAATCATAACACCACGAAACCAAAATGTCACTAATAAGCTTAAAACGTTTAATAAGTTGTGAGAAATAAGTGAAAACTTGGACTTTAAAACTCAAAGTTAACCAACTCACGAAACTTATCACGACGTCTTTGGACTATCTGACTAACAAGTGACATTGGACTCGTAACAATCATCGACATATCACATTCAAATAATAGACAATAAAACCAACTGTTGACTAACGTAATGTCTTTCGATATGTTGGTTCTTTTGGCTAAATATCTTTCAGATCACGACATGGACGCTCAAATGCAAAACGTGGAAGCACCAAACGTTCTCACCGTTGAAGATATCTTCCCTAATGGCTATCCAATAAAGATCGGAAAGAATAATCTTCGTGTTGATTTTGATAGTCTCACCTGCTTAGAGTCTTCTTGTTTAATAGTTGTGGACATTCTGAAGAATCACCCTTATCAGAACATGCTCACCAATTCTGCTACAGTACAGGAGATCTACATTCACCAGTTCTGGCATACAATGCGAAAGATCAAAGGTCAAAATGCTGTGACGGTAACGCTCAACCACAAACAAGTCACCATCACACCAGCAGACTTAAGGGCTGTTCTTCTCATTACTGTCATTGAGCCAACCGAATACAATGCCACACCAACTAAAGAGGCTGTTCTGCAATTCATGATCGACATTGGTTATGAAGAAGCTTCAGGAGTAATCACAAAGCATTCATACGTGGATCTTAAGAATATTCCTCAGCCATGGAGAACCCTCTACATTATCATCAGCAAATCCGTTTCTGGACGTGATAGTGGTTATGAGCATCCCAAGCTCATGGAACTACAGATCTTTTGGGCTTTGGTCAACATGAAACATATTGAAGTTGAAGCTCTGATATGGGACGACATGATGTCTTTCCTCAAAAAGCTTGGCTCCAAGATCCCATATATCAGATATACCAAATTGCTGATCCAAAGAGCTCTAGGTTATAATCCTGATATCCCCTTGAGACTCAATGACCCCAACAAGCACTCCATGTTGTATGAGCCTACACTCACAGTCAGATTTAAGGAATCTACAACAAAGAAACAAGGTGCAGTGTTGCCAGATCACCTTCTAACTGAAGCAGTCAAACAACTCCATTCATACAAAAGGTATCTGGTAGCGGTTGATGAAGGCAAAGTAGGTTTTCTTGATGAAAAGTCCTCTGGTACTCCTACTAGGAAAACCAGGAGAGGCAGTGCAGGGAGTGTTACAAGCACTGAGAGTCAGAGAAAGTTTCCTAAGAGGTCACATACTCTCAAAAGGAAAGTTCCCTCTAAGGAAGCCATTCCTATTCCTATTCCCAAGCCTGAACCGCAACAAAAGCTACTGGATGAAAGGTCTGAGGAAACTGAATCAGACGAAGAGGTCACCTACTCTGAAACTGCAATTGATGACACTCAAACAGTAGCTAAACCTCCCAGTCCAAAAGCTGAAAAAGGTAAAGGGAAAACTCTTGTGCTTGAGCATGATAAGGAAAGTTCTGAAGAAGAACCATTTGATGAGGAAAGAGATTATCAAAAGAAGTTGAAGAACCTCAGACTCAAATATCTTGCCGATGAATTCATACTGGATCAAACTCGTGGCCCCGGAGGGTCAAGTGGTGGAACTCAAGTCACACCAGTTTCCGATGCGGTTAATCAACCCGATAAGGGAACTGGTACCACCACCCACGAACAACAACAAAGGCAGATAGAGGATTCCATCAACTACGAATTTGAGGAACTAGACATGGAAAAGACTGAGAAAACTCCTGGTGAAGATACTAAGGCTGATGAAACGGCTAAGTCTGGAAATGCTGAAGATCTTGATTATGATGATTTTCTTCTAGATAGCCCAGCACGCTCCAAGGAAGAAACATCTGAGCCGCCAAAAGACCCTGAGTCTCCTCATGTCTCATCATCATCAGAATCGTCTTCTCACTCTTCACAACCACCATCCAAAGGCACAACCAGATCCACATCTAAATCTGTGAAGAAACCAACTGACTCTTGGATATCCCGGGCTAAAACCAAGATTGTCAAAGCTGTCAAGCAGGTCAGGAAGAAAGACGTGACCAACAAGAAGTTGAATCAACTAGCTGACAATATCAATCTTCTAAATGACGAGATAGACAAGATGTCAAGTGAAAGGGAGTATATCCAGAAGCTCATGCAACGTGATGTCCGAGGGGAATTGAACGAAATGATTAGGGGCTATACTCACAAGTTCCTACTCGACACTGTTCCTGGAGTTACAAGGGAGATGTTTACCAGACAGCTCTATCAAAATCTCATGAAATTGGTCAAACAAACAATGCAATCCACTCTGGTAACAATGACGATCAATCCAATGGAGCCTGCAGTTCTCTCTGATGCAGAGTTGATTTCCAAGCTGGTGCTACAAATGTCTCAACGATCTGCAACTTTCACCTCTGACGAAAGTAAACTATTTGAGGCACTACTGGAATATCAACTCAAGACTTCATGCAAGGAGCAAGCTGAAAGGCCTAAGCGTCCAAGAGACGATGAAGATAAGGATAAAGATAAAGATAACAAGCCTAAACGCTCGAAGAAAACTGGTGAATCATCCTCCATGCCACCTCCACCCCAAAGGACTCCAACTGCAAGAAGATCTCCACCAAGCTCTGCTGACAAACCTCAGGACTCTGAGTTACCACCCCAGACAGAGAAAACCGGTGATTATTTCGAATACACTGGTGGTGACGATGAGGAAGTCCCTGAGCCCCAACAACAACCCACCTCTCCCGCTCCAGCAAAGAAACCAACATCCTCATCTAGGCCAAAGAAGAAGAAGAAGTCGCCTAAGGCTGATGTCGTCTCATGGCTAGACGAAGATGACACCGAGTATGACTGGTACTCTACACTTGTTGATGCTACTCCCGCCCTAACTGATGATCAAGATATGGTAGAAGGTCGTACATTAGAGCATGCTAAGTTACTTCATGAAAAGTTTCAGGTGAAGAAGATGACCAAGTCAGAGTTAAAACGCATCAAGAATGAAGCTTTTCAACTGCTCAAAGACAGCTCGGAAAGTGCTATTGAAGTTGAATATCATCTTGAAAACATAGCATGAGCCATGTCTAACAACATTGATTGGCTAAACCCTGAAGCAAACATTGACTTCACCAGAAAAGACAAGGCTTCATACTACACCGATTGGACCAGACCTCTACCAACGATTGGCCAACCAGATCAACCTAAGATTCCATTCCGCTACTTATTCAACAATGACCTGGAATTTCTACTACACGGTAGCGATGGTTCAAAGAAATACGCTACATCACTTACACTTCCGTTCCCGGCAGCCATATACTCCAACTGTATAGCCATCGAGGAAAATGCTACCCACATGTTTGCCAACAGCGTGGAACAGTATGACATCGATTTAATGTATGGGATTCACCATTGGCTAGAACGCCGAAGAATCTACTACAAAAGCTGCCAGGTTCGAAGGTCTAAACATGAAGTGTACAGTGATAAAGGGATCGTTGCTGTTAAGCATGTAGCTCTCTCATCTAAATGGGATTACACTTTCCTCAAGAAAATTGTGGTTAAAAGACAAGACAAAAGGGACTATGATTTCTGTGAAGCGGACTTTCAGAATTTGTCTCTCAACGACATTGAAGATCTGTATCTTGCCGAGGTACAGGGAAGAATGAGACAATTCTCGACTGAAATCCAACGTGAATACATCAAGTCCGTGCTCATCTTCATCAGAAGCATAGTGATCCAGGAACGTGTAGAAGACTTGCAACTTGCCGTTGAATCGTATCAAACACGTGTCAACTTCACCAGACCTCATCTAGAACTTCCTGACATCAACCATCTTCCAAAATACAATCTCATCAGCAAACCGTTTGGAGTAGTTTACCGTAGTGAACTACATCGCAACTGCTTGATAGCATGTAGAGATATTTATAAGTTTGGAGATCACACACTGAAGAAAGTCATGGATGGGTTAGCTTATCGGTTAAAGGAGATACATGAAGGCATCGGGTCGAAGAAGAGATGGAACTCTAAGGAGAAAAGGGATGTTAAGAGGATCATCACTCGGATCGATGAAAGGTTGTACAGAAGGGACCAGTTCAGAACATTGGAGAGCTTCGTAGGTGGTCGTCCCAGGATTGCTCTCACAAGCTATCAACGCCCAGCTTGCATTCCTGGCGTTATTGCTGGATTACCTGAATCTCCTGGTACCCCTTAAACTGTTTTATTTTCAATATTGATTTGGATGTGTGATTATTTTTATGACTATGGCTTATGCACACATCACAGTGTACAACCCGTTCTTGTAATGAAAGGACCCTGTGGTACGCTTCAGTGCCACAATCCTTATAAAAGGAGCGAAAGCTTCTTACTTTTGAGTAAAACTTATCAAACCTTTCACTTTTAAAAGGTTTTGCTCAAAAGAACAAGTACTTCCCCTTACATTTTCAAAACCTCAAAAGTTAGTATTACTTGTTGAGGGGGAGTATTTGCTAAAATCTTTGTTCAACAGAATGTTCTTCGTGGAAATCTTACCACAAAACTCTAAATGGTCATATTTAATATCAAAACGTTATCAAAAATAACATTTATATGCCATTTTTGAGGGGGAGAAACTTAATGTGATAAGAAATATGTTGATTTGCTATTGAATCTTCGTGTGATAAGACTTAACCCATGAATTGACGAGCTCTAAACTGTCATAAATCGAAAAGATTTGTCTTCCTAGACTTATCCGAGTAGATTGTACCTATTTGAGGAACTCTTGATAGACATGAACTTTGACGGGTTTGACAACATTTCGAGGTTTGTCCACACCTTCAAGGTAGTTACTAGAGTTAGTTGTCACCTAAAAGCTGTCAATGTACCTCTTTAACTATGCAACGTAACCGTGTCTCGCGGGGGATTGTCTATTTTGAGTCGATCAATTCAAAAGTGCGCGCTCTTCTCTCACCGTGCAGATTTCTGTCTAAACACTTAAGCACGTGTGGAGGGGGAGTATTTCTGCAAAAAGATAAAACTCTCACAGTGGTACAAAATGTTTTTCATTCACAAACACTTTGAGAGATTTTCAAGAAAATGGTTTTGTGGCAACATAGGTTAGTCATGGAGTTATAAGGTGACTAAGGTTAGGAATAACCGTCCTATGATCCGCTAGAGCCAGAGGGATCTACCCAAGGACATCACAAATAGTTAGTACTTAGAAGTCCTTAGGTATGATTATAAAAAGGAGAATATGAGAATAGGAGAAAGAAGGAGTTGAAGAATTAAAAAGAAATGCATAGAAAAGGGTGAAAAGAAATAGCCCTCCAGATTATTCAACTTAGGGCAGACACTGGGTTCAATTCATATGCTACTGGTCGTCACTAGATGACACCGGTATTGAAGATAAAAGTCGTCATGGACCCAGTGACACATGCACTAAACCTTCTTAGCCACTCAAGTTTCTCCCAACAGAAGCTTGTTTCATTTTCACAGGGAACCTGTGACACACGGTAAATTTTCACTAAAATTTAACTGATAATTAGTAATTTATTATTACTAAGCCCAAGTCATTAAGCATACACAAGCTTTGCCTGATCATTTGAGTAGTTAACTCGCATACGGTAGATAACTGCATCACTTTTGCATTCATATCATTTTATGAATATTTCATTTTGTCTTATGATTTAAATTATGAGACGAGAGGGTATCTCGTTTTCCCCAGTGACCGACACGGCACGCGTACCGACACTATGATAAGGACCCGCTGAAACAATTAACAAATGTCAGCAACCTGGAGTATTACAAGGATAAAATATTTCAGACACGTAACAATAAAATACCACGGATAAAAAGTTGTCAAACAATGATACCTTGGTCACCATATGACTTCGCGGGACACAAAATACTTAAACACATTATCACTTAAACCATGACTTTATAAGACTCAAGTGCAAACATACATAACTATAATGTAAACGCATACATTTTATACAATAATTATCCCACATACAAATACTTACACAAAATAAATTATAAGTATACATTACATGTGCCCTCACTTTTACTTACCTTACCATTTTAGACCTTTATTATCATAACACTTATAATACATTTGCAAGAAATGAATTTATAAAAAAAAAAATTAGATACAACCTCCTTGTTTTTCTCTTCCACTCACGACAAAACCAAGGACCAAGAAAAGCAAAAGATATCAAGATCCATCTTCAACCTCTAGCTTGTACTCCCATCCTAGGCCGAATCTTCTAAATGGAGATAAATCAACACCTTCATCCAACATACCCATCTCTCTCATACCCAAATCCATGTAAAACTTTTGTACCTAAACCCATACTCTCTCTACCCATACAACCTACTTCCACAACTAAATAGAGGTAAATCTTCTAAGCCGGATCCTACCCTCATGTTCGATCTCCAACTTCTACCTAGAACTATAGAAAACGAAAAGAACCAGGAACCAAAACAGCACTCACCTTCTCTTTTTGTTCCTCCAACATAGATTAAAAAAAAAAATATTTAAGTAAAGAACGTTTACATAATATTCACAATACTATTATTTCCAGATTTTACCATTCCATTCATTTTCACTCCCGTGTACATTACATATGAATATTAAATAAAACACATTCATAAACATACACCCTATTAATAACATATTTTACATACGCAAATGTAATATCAATACATACAAACGTGAACTCAGAATATTTCAGTACCA
>BPTQ01000007.1:295694962-295728025 GCA_019973895.1 Chrysanthemum seticuspe
TCTAAAGGCTATGACACTATTTGGGTAATAGTTGACCGTCTCACCAAGTCGGCACATTTCCTACCGATGAAAGAAAGTGATGGAATGGAAAAACTTGCACAACTATACCTGAAGGAAATCATCGCACGCCATGGTGTACCAATTTCCATCATTTCAGACAGAGATAGCCGTTTCACCTCAAACTTCTGGAAATCACTTCAAGATGCTTTAGGGTCTAACCTCGACATGAGCACCGCTTACCATCCTCAAACTGATGGACAGAGCGAGAGAACAATCCAAACACTAGAGGATATGCTAAGAGCATGTGTGATAGACTTTGGAAATGGCTGGGATAAACACTTGCCATTAGCCGAGTTTTCTTACAATAACAGCTATCACACAAGTATCAAAGTCGCACCATATGAAGCACTCTATGGTCGGAAATGTAGATCACCTGTGTGCTGGGCCGAAGTTGGAGAAAGTCAACTTACTGGTCCGGAGTTAATCCAAGAAACTACTGAGAAGATTGTACAAATCAAAAGCCGACTACAAGCAGCTCGTGACCGCCAAAAGAGTTACGCGGATAAAAGGAGGAAACCACTTGAGTTCCAAGTGGGAGATAAAGTTATGCTCAAAGTTGCGCCATGGAAGGGCGTAGTTCGCTTCGGAAAACGTGGAAAGTTAAACACTCGTTATATTGGACCTTTCAAAATTCTTGCTAGAATCGGACCGGTAGCATACTGCCTTGAATTACCACAAGAACTCAGCTCTGTGCACAACGTATTTCACGTGTGCAACTTAAAGAAATGTCTTTCCGACGAAACTCTTGCTATTCCTTTGGAAGAAATCCAAGTCGATGAAAGATTGAATTTTGTCGAGGAAGCCATTGAAATTATGGATAGAGAAATCAAACGGCTTAAGCAAAGCCGCATCCCGATCGTCAAAGTCCGTTGGAACTCTCAAAGAGGTCCAGAATACACGTGGGAACACGAGGACCAATTCAAGCGCAAATACCCACACCTTTTCTCTACTTCACCAAGTAATCCTAACTGAAAACCGAGGACGGTTTTCTCTTCCAAGGCGGAGAGGATGTGACACACGGTAAATTTTCACTAAAATTTAACTGATAATTAGTAATTTATTATTACTAAGCCCAAGTCATTAAGCATACACAAGCTTTGCCTGATCATTTGAGTAGTTAACTCGCATACGGTAGATAACTGCATCACTTTTGCATTCATATCATTTTATGAATATTTCATTTTGTCTTATGATTTAAATTATGAGACGAGAGGGTATCTCGTTTTCCCCAGTGACCGACACGACATGCGTACCGACACTATGATAAGGACCCGCTGAAACAATTAACAAATGTCAGCAACCTGGAGTATTACAAGGATAAAATATTTCAGACACGTAACAATAAAATACCACGGATAAAAAGTTGTCAAACAATGATACCTTGGTCACCATATGACTTCGCGGGACACAAAATACTTAAACACATTATCACTTAAACCATGACTTTATAAGACTCAAGTGCAAACATACATAACTATAATGTAAACGCATACATTTTATACAATAATTATCCCACATACAAATACTTACACAAAATAAATTATAAGTATACATTACATGTGCCCTCACTTTTACTTACCTTACCATTTTAGACCTTTATTATCATAACACTTATAATACATTTGCAAGAAATGAATTTATAAAAAAAAAAATTAGATACAACCTCCTTGTTTTTCTCTTCCACTCACGACAAAACCAAGGACCAAGAAAAGCAAAAGATATCAAGATCCATCTTCAACCTCTAGCTTGTACTCCCATCCTAGGCCGAATCTTCTAAATGGAGATAAATCAACACCTTCATCCAACATACCCATCTCTCTCATACCCAAATCCATGTAAAACTTTGCTTCCCAAATCTCCATAGATGCGCCACTACCTTCGAAGGAATCCAAGGAGGATCAAAGTAAATCACAAGAGAGAAGTAAAATCCTTTCACCACTCTATCTCTTATGTCCAAAGATTCGTGGGTCTTGGAAGTAAGCCATTTTTGGCTTCAAACAAAACTTCAAAATGAAAAGAGGTGGTCAAAGGCTCCTCTCTTAACCTCTTCTTAAGCAACTTGAGAGGCCAAAGACACCCACAAATCAAAACTCAAACACACCACAAGAGTAATATTCTCAAGGTCATCAAGAAGTTGTTGGGTTTACTCGGAATCGGTATACGGGTTTGATTTGTGTGGGGTCCCTCGACTTGGCTTTCATCAACGTTTTCACATCTCACTCTTGATAAGGTTCATGGTCTTTCTCTTCCTCATGGTTTCGTTGTAATATAAACATTGATAATGAAGTGTTAATTTGTGATGTCTTGTTTTCATTTGGGTTTGTAAGTATAGAATGTACAACTTTGCAATATGAGTATAAACTTGTCACTTTGAAACTTGATTTGGTCATTCTATTGTTAAAACGACTTTCAGCCAAGGAAATGAGAGTTAAGTCTTATAGGAACTTGGTAATTTGACTACGTAACTAGGTACTTTTGATGTTATAATACTTGCGTTTTGATAAACAAACTATGTTAACTTAGGCTAAGTGGTCATTTGCAATTTGTGCCGAATTGGTTTTCTGTCGAAATGGAAGTTAGAGAGGTCAAGTTTTATAAATCCTACAAAAGTCGAATGATATTGAATCTGGAAAATTTAATGTTAGTTGTGACACCATGTTTAGTACTCAAAAAGTTGCCTAATAATGATAATCTAGTGTAACCGGGTTGAGTAGTACTCAACTACCGTATGACCTTATCGCTTCCTTGTTCGAATATGTTAAACTAACATAATTGCCTCGAGCATCATCCGAGTTGATATGGTTATATGACTAGCACTTGTGTCCGAAACAAGTCACCCTTGCGTAAGTCTTGTTGACTTTTTTTTTGTGAATCGAAAGAACCAACCCCACGGTGGTCATCGCCACAGTGGCAAGGTCGAAGTTCGTGTCAAAAACAAGTACTTTAACACTACATTTTGGTAGGTATAGTGACCTCTAAAGGTCTTGGTGTAAATTTAATTGTGAAACATTGTAGCATTTGACTACTTTCCTTACGATAAAACCAAATGTTTAGTTTCATGTCTTAAAAATATTTTGTGTCAAAAAGTCTCGATTTCTCAATCCTAGGACATACTACAGTTTACCTGTGTATCAAAAGCCAGGTTACTCACATTTAACACTTGCGCCAAATGAGATGCTGAAACATGCATTAAAACCTTTCCTGTATTACTTTGGGCCACAGCCCAAGATATAGCTCCAAAGAAAGTTGTCAAATTTATCTTCAAGCCAGGCCCATTTTTGTCACTTCAGGCCTAGGCCCAATCTGTTTCCCCTGCTGCGAACAACACCGGGCCGCAGCCCATGACAATTCGGGTGTTCGTTTGGTAGTCTTAGCCAACCCGCAAAAATAAACCCAACGTGTGTAATCGGAAGTCAAACTATGAACCAAAAACTCATACCGCATATTTTTCTTTCTTTCTATTTGTACATATTGTCTCAACGCCAAAAGTTTCACTACAAGTAAACATGTATGATGGTTTGACATAAACAACAAATGTTTTAAAACATGACTCACATAATAATGTCTACGTCAAAATGTAACAGCGATGTGTAAGCGAATGTATGTCAAGTGAACTTCCCGTTTAGAACAATGTACATTAAGAACAATTCTTAATAAATAAATAAAGACCGCTATACCATTTTATCATATATTGAGTTCGAAAATCATCAAATATAACTTGCATATTTTCTAAATCCAAATAGAAAATAAATAATTTATATATATATTTTTGACAACCCCATTTTGTGTCAACTTAAATAGGGTATATACACATTTATATACTTACTAGTAAATTGTTATATTCAAACCAAATTTCGAGTTCTAAAACCGTTATAATGACAACATAAAAATGTATATACTTGTATACTTACTAGTAAAAATCATTTTTCTAAAACTAAAAGTTTATTTTCGCTACAATTATAAAAACAATTGAACGAGCTTAAGTAAGTAATACTTAAAAACGATGAACTAAAACATTGCCCTCCTTATCTAGGTCGCGTGTCGGTGCCGTTTCACAACAATCACTAATCCCACATTTCGGATTGCACTTTTGCTAAGGTGAGTTTCATAGCCCCTCTTTTACTTGATAAACTGTTTTATACACTTTGGGGTGAGAAATATGCAAAACCTTTTATGGACCAAAACTATTACATGATTACTATTACGTGGTGTAGCCTAAGCCCTTATGTCCCTAGAGAATGCCCTTTTTCATGAACCGTCAATTCCCCATTGGGAAACGCGAATGTTATAAATAGATCTATTGAGGGTGACTCCTCCGTTCGGTTGGCCATGCTTAGGCCAAGGCGAAACGTATATCATGTCGGAATCAAGTGTTGAGGGACAAAACACTTGCTATGGGCCCCTGTATTGTATGACATCTTTTAGCATACAGAAACTGTCGTAGTATTGGTTGCATGAACTTAGAGCTAACGTAATAGACATTCATACATATATCATTATATTCGTTGTAATGATTATATGCCTTTGCTTATGGTCCAAGCTTAATATTTTAAATTAAACCTATGAACTCACCAGCTTTTAGCTGATCCTTTTAGCATATTTTCTCAGGTGTTTAAGGTTTGTTCATGAAGGCAAGGCAAGAAGCGGATGTATGGTCGTAGTAGTATTTAAGAAGTGTTTTTACACAAAAATGATGTTTTTACATTGGGATCACTATATCTAATGGGATGTACCCATTTATTTAAATTATGTTGTAAGGCAGCGTTTTAAAACTATTTTATAAAATCAAACGGAGTATGTATTCCGTTCTGTATTACTTGTGTTATGATTCACCAATTCCGTAACGCTCCCGAATAACACGTATGCTTCCGCTAAACAAATTTGGGGGTGTTACAGATTGGCATCAGAGCCTAAGTTATAGAGAACTAGGTACATATAAACCCTAAACTATAACTACTTTTCACCAAAAACATCATACTACGACCGCCGATTGCCGCTTGCCTTACTTGCCATTTTATTTAAAGTTCATTTAATAGGATTACATGTTTTATTTCCTATTTACTTATGCACTATTTCATATCCATCATGAGCATATTTTTCCACATACTTACACATATGCACCGTCTTGTCACAGACTATGCCTTCCCCAGCCTTTCCTCACGATGTTCAGGAGGACATCCTACTAGCTCACTCACCGACCATCCGTCAGCTTGCACACTCAGCCACTGATCCATACGTACAGGCCACACTAGCAGTCCAGCCAGCTATTGCACCTACTCCACCTATACCTACCCTCACCACCACTCCATCAGCTCTGTTGACGCGCAGGCAAAAACCCCGTATGATTGTGAGAGTACCTGGATATCGAGAGCGATATTCATATGTGCCTGCACTAGCTTCTCGGATGACCCGCGCTGCCTACATGGGTCCTTCTACTACTTCAGAGTCACTGACACCATCGCCCACTGAGTCACCACCTCATCAGAGACTCAGGAGATCTACCGATTCCTACTCAGAGGAAGACCCGGAAGAAGATCCGGAAGAGGATCCTGAGGAGGAATTACCAGAACCTATACAGACTGAGAGTGTCCCTGGACATGTTAGCATAGCAGCAGATGTGAGTACACAGGGTCTGGAGATTGTCCAGAGTATACAGGAGTTAGGACAGAGCTCCAGGATGGCTCAGAGATTGAGCGATGACATGGATATTGATGCACCATTTGGATTAGGGCAGAGAGCCGCTTTTCTCCACAGTCAGGAGGAGAGTAGTGAGATTGATTGGAGAGATATTGATTGCTTGATCAGTTCGGTACCACTTATCACTAGTCCGAGCTATAGTCCGTCATCACCTTCGTTTGTACCATCTGCAGCAGACATGGAGCGCCTTGAGCGCACCACTAGACAGCTTGAGACCATTGAGGAAGCTGCACCAGTTGAGGCACAGACCGAGCCAGACCTGTCAGGATCTCCAGAAGGTGATCTGACCCTCACTGAGAGGATATTTATCCAGTTAGACTCTCAGGAGACTCTGTTAGGAGTCCATTCTGATCAGCTAGAGAGGATCGATCCAACACGCTTGCAAGCTTGCGAGCAGCGTGTTGAGGGTTTAGACCGAGTTACTGATGTGTTGTTTGAGAGCATGGGGCTCGAGAGACACGATAGGATGCGACTGGGATTTAGGGTTGAGACTCATGTTGAGGACGTCAGAGAGTTGGACAGCAGGGTACGAGCCTTGGGTAGAGGTCAGACTCAGATACACGGACGACTAGAGGAGCTAGAGAGCGTCCAGTGGATTGCGAGAGATACTATCAGAGAAGGATGACAGAGGACTACTGGGTTAGAGTCTATGTTAGCATCGCAGATGAGACGTATCGAGAGGTTGGAGGATACACAGCGAGAGCTGATTGCTACCATAGAGCGATTTCGTACCGAGCATGGACATCCCTAGATTCCATTGCATAATGTATTACACTAAACTGAGCTATAACAGTTAGTGTTAGCTATTATTCTCGTATTTCCATTGTATTTCCGTTGTATTCCCATTGTATTTCCGTTGTATTTCGGTTGTATTCCAGCTAGTATCTCATCCTGTACCGTAGGAACCTTGTAACCGAAATTCTATCTATGACAAACTTATTTTCCTACCCAATTGTCTTTACTTTTATAGATTGCACATATGATCTATCTACGATAACCACACTATTACTTGGCACTTACCTTGTCTAAAAGGTCATATCTTATCACCCTTCTTACTGCAGAAATGCCGCCAAAACGAAGATCAAAACGTACCAACCCTGGTGGAGCCTCCAATGCTCCTATCCCAGCGAGGGTTACTCGCAACCAATCTGCAAACACTGCTATTCCAAACAGAGTCACACACGATCAGACTGCTGAAGCCACTACTCCTGCTAGGGCTACTCCAATCCAACCTATCATGAATCAAGCAATGATCGACCACCTAGTCAATGAGCGGGTAAACGCCGCTTTAGCTGCAGCAAACCACTCGTCTACTAATGCTGGAACTTCAAGACCACCCACTCACAACCGCACTTGTACTTATCAAGACTTTCGTAAAACCATGACTGGAAGCTTTAGTGGAACCGAAGGAGCTGTCGGTCTGACTAGGTGGATTGAAAAGCTTGAGACTGTGTTCCGAATCTGCAATTGTGAAGAAGATTCTAAGGTTAAGTATGCATCATTCACTTTCACAGATGCTGCTTTGACCTGGTGGAACAATTTTCTGAAATCCGCTAGTATCGATGTTGCCTATGCCATGCCATGGGAAAACTTTAAGGAAATGGTACTTCGAAAGTACTGTCCTCGTAATGAGATCAAGAAGCTCGAACATGAGTTTTGGAACCTCAAGGTTCAAGGCACCAATATGGCTGCTTATAATCAACGATTTCAAGAACTAGCCTTATTGTGTCCTGAAATGGTTCCCACTGAGACCCGATTGTTGGAGAGATACATCGGAGGGCTGCCCCAACCTATCAAGGGCAATGTAACCACTTCTAAGGCTGTTGATCTTCATGAAACCATCGAAGTAGCCAACAAACTCATGGACCAAGTGATTGAGGATTCCATGGACAAGGTGGTTGACAATAAGAGGAAATGGGATGATCATTCTCTGGGTTACAACAACTATGAATACCGTGGCAACAACAATAGGAACAACCGCAACAATCAAAACAAGAGGCAAAATGTTGCTAGAGCTTATGCAGTGAATGCCGGAGAAAGAAAACCGTACTCAGGGACTGCACCATTGTGTAATCGATGCACACTGCATCACAAGGGGCAGTGTACCGTCAAGTGCCGTAATTGTCAAAAAATCGGACACTTAACCAGGAACTGCAGGTCCAAATCATTGGCGACGGTTCAAACAGCTCCAGCTCAGGACCCAAAAGCTAATATAACTTGCTTTGGTTGTGGTGAAAAAGGGCATTATAAGAATGAATGCCGAAAGACCAGAAACCAAGGCCGTGAAGGAAATCAAGGAAACCGAGGAAATCCAGGAAGCCATGGGAATGGCAGGATTCAGGGAAATGTTGGACAAACGAGTAATCAGGGAAATGGAGAAGGAGCTCGTGGGAGAGTCTATGCTGTAACTAAAGTGGAAGCTCAGGAAGACCCGAATGTTGTGACGGGTACGTTCCTTATAAATAACCGATATGCATCCATATTGTTTGATACGGGGGCCGATAGGAGTTTTGTTTCTAATACATTTAGTCCACTACTCGATATTGCCCCAACTGCATTAGGAAATGCATACAACGTGGAACTAGCTAACGGTAACATAGAAAGGGTAGATACCATCATAAGAGGTTGCACCCTTAACCTGTTAAACCACCCATTCAATATCGATTTGATACCAGTAGCATTGGGTAGTTTCGATGTCATTGTCGGAATGGATTGGTTAGCAAAATATCATGCTGCCATCATTTGTGACGAGAAACTCGTTCGAATATCCTATGGAGATGAAGTCCTAACAATAGAAGGAGACAGAAGTGACAGAAGAAACGCTTCAAGACTGCATGTCATTTCCTGTACCAAGGTGTTAAGATGTATCGAGGAAGGATGTCATATCTTCCTACCACAAGTCACCGGAAAGGACGAAAAAGAAGGGGAAGAAAAACGTCTGGAAGACGTGCCGATAGTAAAAGAATTCCCTGAAGTCTTTCCCGAAGACTTGCCAGGACTTCCGCCGACCCGACAGGTTGAATTTCAGATCGATTTAGTGCCTGGTGCCGCACCAGTGGCAAGACCACCTTATCGATTAGCTCCAATGGAACGTCAGGAGTTATCAAACCAGTTGTCGGAACTTTCGGAAAAAGGGTTCATCAGACCAAGCTCATCACCCTGGGGAGCACCAGTCCTGTTCGTCAAGAAGAAAGACGGAACCTTCAGGATGTGCATCGACTATCGTGAGTTGAATAAACTAACCATTAAGAACCGTTACCCACTTCCGAAAATCGATGACTTATTCGATCAACTACAAGGTTCGAGTGTTTATTCAAAAATCGACTTAAGGTCTGGATACCATCAACTAAGAGTTCGGGAGGAAGACATTCCCAAAACCGCCTTCAGAACTCGTTATGGACATTACGAGTTCCAAGTCATGCCTTTTGGGTTAACCAACGCACCAGCTGTGTTCATGGACCTCATGAACCGAGTGTGTAAACCCTACTTGGATAAATTTGTGATCGTATTCATTGACGATATCCTAATTTATTCCAAGAGTGTGAAAGAACACGAAGAGCACCTTAGATTGATCTTGGAATTGTTGAAGGAGGAGGAACTGTATGCGAAATTCTCGAAGTGTGAGTTTTGGATACCCACTGTGCAATTCTTAGGTCATGTAATCGACAGTCAGGGCATACATGTAGATCCCGCTAAGATCGAGTCAATAAAGGATTGGGCGACACCCATAACTCCTACTGAAATACGCCAATTCTTAGGACTCGCTGGATACTACAGAAGATTTATTGAGGGTTTCTCAAAGATTGCCAAATCTTTTACCAAGCTAACCCAGAAAAATGCCAAGTTCGACTGGGGAGAAAAAGAAGAAGAAGCTTTTCAACTCCTTAAAGAAAAGTTGTGTAGTGCACCTGTTCTGGCCCTACCTGAAGGTAGTGAAGACTTCGTTGTTTATTGCGACGCTTCACATAAGGGGCTCGGAGCAGTATTAATGCAAAGAGAGAAGGTGATAGCATACGCCTCTCGCCAATTGAAGACTCATGAGAAGAACTACACGACACACGATTTGGAGTTAGGATCAGTTGTGTTCGCACTCAGAATTTGGAGACACTACTTGTATGGCACAAAGTGTGTCGTATACACCGATCACAAAAGTCTACAACACATTTTGGATCAGAAAGAACTGAACATGAGACAGCGCCGATGGTTGGAATTACTCAGTGATTACGACTGCGAAATCCGTTACCATCCGGGTAAAGCGAATGTAGTTGCTGATGCTCTCAGTAGGAAAGAGCGACCAAAACCTCTTAGAGTCAGATCCTTGGGTATGACAATTAGTTCACCCCTCCCAACCAAGATTCTTGAGGCTCAATTGGAAGCACTCAAAGAGGAAAATCGTCCGAATGAGAACCTTTACGGAATGCCAGAAAGTGAAAATGGATTCGTGAAAAGGTCGGATGGAACTTTGTGTTTCAAAGAGCGAAGTTGGATACCACTCTACGGAGGAATTCGCGACATCATTATGCATGAATCCCACAAGTCTAAATACTCCATCCACCCAGGATCCGATAAAATGTACCTTGATTTGAAGATATTGTACTGGTGGCCTAACATGAAAGCCGACATTGCAACATATGTCAGCCGGTGTTTAACTTGTTCAAAGGTTAAAGCTGAACATCAGAGACCCTCAGGCCTACTAGTACAGCCCGAAATCCCCGAGTGGAAATGGGAACGTATAACAATGGACTTTATCACTAAGTTACCTAAAACCTCTAAAGGCTATGACACTATTTGGGTAATAGTTGACCGTCTCACCAAGTCGGCACATTTCCTACCGATGAAAGAAAGTGATGGAATGGAAAAACTTGCACAACTATACCTGAAGGAAATCATCGCACGCCATGGTGTACCAATTTCCATCATTTCAGACAGAGATAGCCGTTTCACCTCAAACTTCTGGAAATCACTTCAAGATGCTTTAGGGTCTAACCTCGACATGAGCACCGCTTACCATCCTCAAACTGATGGACAGAGCGAGAGAACAATCCAAACACTAGAGGATATGCTAAGAGCATGTGTGATAGACTTTGGAAATGGCTGGGATAAACACTTGCCATTAGCCGAGTTTTCTTACAATAACAGCTATCACACAAGTATCAAAGTCGCACCATATGAAGCACTCTATGGTCGGAAATGTAGATCACCTGTGTGCTGGGCCGAAGTTGGAGAAAGTCAACTTACTGGTCCGGAGTTAATCCAAGAAACTACTGAGAAGATTGTACAAATCAAAAGCCGACTACAAGCAGCTCGTGACCGCCAAAAGAGTTACGCGGATAAAAGGAGGAAACCACTTGAGTTCCAAGTGGGAGATAAAGTTATGCTCAAAGTTGCGCCATGGAAGGGCGTAGTTCGCTTCGGAAAACGTGGAAAGTTAAACACTCGTTATATTGGACCTTTCAAAATTCTTGCTAGAATCGGCCCGGTAGCATACTGCCTTGAATTACCCCAAGAACTCAGCTCTGTGCACAACGTATTTCACGTGTGCAACTTAAAGAAATGTCTTTCCGACGAAACTCTTGCTATTCCTTTGGAAGAAATCCAAGTCGATGAAAGATTGAATTTTGTCGAGGAAGCCATTGAAATTATGGATAGAGAAATCAAACGGCTTAAGCAAAGCCGCATCCCGATCGTCAAAGTCCGTTGGAACTCTCAAAGAGGTCCAGAATACACGTGGGAACACGAGGACCAATTCAAGCGCAAATACCCACACCTTTTCTCTACTTCACCAAGTAATCCTAACTGAAAACCGAGGACGGTTTTCTCTTCCAAGGCGGAGAGGATGTGACACACGGTAAATTTTCACTAAAATTTAACTGATAATTAGTAATTTATTATTACTAAGCCCAAGTCATTAAGCATACACAAGCTTTGCCTGATCATTTGAGTAGTTAACTCACATACGGTAGATAACTGCATCACTTTTGCATTCATATCATTTTATGAATATTTCATTTTGTCTTATGATTTAAATTATGAGACGAGAGGGTATCTCGTTTTCCCCAGTGACCGACACGACATGCGTACCGACACTATGATAAGGACCCGCTGAAACAATTAACAAATGTCAGCAACCTGGAGTATTACAAGGATAAAATATTTCAGACACGTAACAATAAAATACCACGGATAAAAAGTTGTCAAACAATGATACCTTGGTCACCATATGACTTCGCGGGACACAAAATACTTAAACACATTATCACTTAAACCATGACTTTATAAGACTCAAGTGCAAACATACATAACTATAATGTAAACGCATACATTTTATACAATAATTATCCCACACACAAATACTTACACAAAATAAATTATAAGTATACATTACATGTGCCCTCACTTTTACTTACCTTACCATTTTAGACCTTTATTATCATAACACTTATAATACATTTGCAAGAAATGAATTTATAAAAAAAAAAAATTAGATACAACCTCCTTGTTTTTCTCTTCCACTCACGACAAAACCAAGGACCAAGAAAAGCAAAAGATATCAAGATCCATCTTCAACCTCTAGCTTGTACTCCCATCCTAGGCCGAATCTTCTAAATGGAGATAAATCAACACCTTCATCCAACATACCCATCTCTCTCATACCCAAATCCATGTAAAACTTTGCTTCCCAAATCTCCATAGATGCGCCACTACCTTCGAAGGAATCCAAGGAGGATCAAAGTAAATCACAAGAGAGAAGTAAAATCCTTTCACCACTCTATCTCTTATGTCCAAAGATTCGTGGGTCTTGGAAGTAAGCCATTTTTGGCTTCAAACAAAACTTCAAAATGAAAAGAGGTGGTCAAAGGCTCCTCTCTTAACCTCTTCTTAAGCAACTTGAGAGGCCAAAGACACCCACAAATCAAAACTCAAACACACCACAAGAGTAATATTCTCAAGGTCATCAAGAAGTTGTTGGGTTTACTCGGAATCGGTATACGGGTTTGATTTGTGTGGGGTCCCTCGACTTGGCTTTCATCAACGTTTTCACATCTCACTCTTGATAAGGTTCATGGTCTTTCTCTTCCTCATGGTTTCGTTGTAATATAAACATTGATAATGAAGTGTTAATTTGTGATGTATTGTTTTCATTTGGGTTTGTAAGTATAGAATGTACAACTTTGCAATATGAGTATAAACTTGTCACTTTGAAACTTGATTTGGTCATTCTATTGTTAAAACGACTTTCAGCCAAGGAAATGAGAGTTAAGTCTTATAGGAACTTGGTAATTTGACTACGTAACTAGGTACTTTTGATGTTATAATACTTGCGTTTTGATAAACAAACTATGTTAACTTAGGCTAAGTGGTCATTTGCAATTTGTGCCGAATTGGTTTTCTGTCGAAATGGAAGTTCGAGAGGTCAAGTTTTATAAACCCTAAAAAAGTCGAATGATATTGAATCTGGAAAATTTAATGTTAGTTGTGACACCATGTTTAGTACTCAAAAAGTTGCCTAATAATGATAATCTAGTGTAACCGGGTTGAGTAGTACTCAACTACCGTATGACCTTATCGCTTCCTTGTTCGAATATGTTAAACTAACATAATTGCCTCGAGCATCATCCGAGTTGATATGGTTATATGACTAGCACTTGTGTCCGAAACAAGTCACCCTTGCGTAAGTCTTGTTGACTTTTTTTTTGTGAATCGAAAGAACCAACCCCACGGTGGTCATCGCCACAGTGACAAGGTCGAAGTTCCGTGTCAAAAACAAGTACTTTAACACTACATTTTGGTAGGTATAGTGACCTCTAAAGGTCTTGGTGTAAATTTAATTGTGAAACATTGTAGCATTTGACTACTTTCCTTACGATAAAACCAAATGTTTAGTTTCATGTCTTAAAAATATTTTGTGTCAAAAAGTCTCGATTTCTCAATCCTAGGACATACTACAGTTTACCTGTGTATCAAAAGCCAGGTTACTCACATTTAACACTTGCGCCAAATGAGATGCTGAAACATGCATTAAAACCTTTCCTGTATTACTTTGGGCCACAGCCCAAGATATAGCTCCAAAGAAAGTTGTCAAATTTATCTTCAAGCCAGGCCCATTTTTGTCACTTCAGGCCTAGGCCCAATCTGTTTCCCCTGCTGCGAACAACACCGGGCCGCAGCCCATGACAATTCGGGTGTTCGTTTGGTAGTCTTAGCCAACCCGCAAAAATAAACCCAACGTGTGTAATCGGAAGTCAAACTATGAACCAAAAACTCATTCCGCATATTTTTCTTTCTTTCTATTTGTACATATTGTCTCAACGCCAAAAGTTTCACTACAAGTAAACATGTATGATGGTTTGACATAAACAAAAAATGTTTTAAAACATGACTCACATAATAATGTCTACGTCAAAATGTAACAGCGATGTGTAAGCGAATGTATGTCAAGTGAACTTCCCGTTTAGAACAATGTACATTAAGAACAATTCTTAATAAATAAATAAAGACCGCTATACCATTTTATCATATATTGAGTTCGAAAATCATCAAATATAACTTGCATATTTTCTAAATCCAAATAGAAAATAAATAATTTATATATATATTTTTGACAACCCCATTTTGTGTCAACTTAAATAGGGTATATACACATTTATATACTTACTAGTAAATTGTTATATTCAAACCAAATTTCGAGTTCTAAAACCGTTATAATGACAACATAAAAATGTATATACTTGTATACTTACTAGTAAAAATCATTTTTCTAAAACTAAAAGTTTATTTTCGCTACAATTATAAAAACAATTGAACGAGCTTAAGTAAGTGATACTTAAAAACGATGAACTAAAACATTGCCCTCCTTATCTAGGTCGCGTGTCGGTGCCGTTTCACAACAATCACTAATCCCACATTTCGGATTGCACTTTTGCTAAGGTGAGTTTCATAGCCCCTCTTTTACTTGATAAACTGTTTTATACACTTTGGGGTGAGAAATATGCAAAACCTTTTATGGACCAAAACTATTACATGATTACTATTACGTGGTGTAGCCTAAGCCCTTATGTCCCTAGAGAATGCCCTTTTTCATGAACCGTCAATTCCCCATTGGGAAACGCGAATGTTATAAATACATCTATTGAGGGTGACTCCTCCGTTCGGTTGGCCATGCTTAGGCCAAGGCGAAACGTATACCATGTCGGAATCAAGTGTTGAGGGACAAAACACTTGCTATGGGCCCCTGTATTGTATGACATCTTTTAGCATACAGAAACTGTCGTAGTATCGGTTGCATGAACTTAGAGCTAACGTAATAGACATTCATACATATATCATTATATTCGTTGTAATGATTATATGCCTTTGCTTATGGTCCAAGCTTACTATTTTAAATTAAACCTATGAACTCACCAGCTTTTAGCTGATCCTTTTAGCATATTTTCTCAGGTGTTTAAGGTTTGTTCATGAAGGCAAGGCAAGAAGCGGATGTATGGTCGTAGTAGTATTTAAGAAGTGTTTTTACACAAAAATGATGTTTTTACATTGGGACCACTATATCTAATGGGATGTACCCATTTATTTAAATTATGTTGTAAGACAGCGTTTTAAAACTATTTTATAAAATCAAACGGAGTATGTATTCCGTTCTGTATTACTTGTGTTATGATTCACCAATTCCGTAACGCTCCCGAATAACACGTATGCTTCCGCTAAACAAATTTGGGGGTGTTACAGAACCCTACATAAACTATCGGCTTTCTCTTAGAGATTGCCGGTATTGAAGAAGGAGACCCTCTCCCTAGTCTCCGCTAAGGAAAACCAAAGTGCACTATTGAGTCTAGAGCTACGAGATTCATCAAAAGATCTCTTAGGTACACTTGACAATTCATCGCTTGTCGTTCAACAATAAGAACGCAAGTGATATATTATCGTGTCCTTCACAGATCTTAGCAATCTGTCGAGAACATTTATGAGAGGCTCACATATGTGATCCTCAGTGATTGAATGGAAACTCCTGCCAGGGTCAACATCAAACAACCCTGACAGCAGGTCACTTCGGTAACTCCCCGTGGATTATGCTTAGTGTGTCTCAAACGGTATACAATCGTGAGGTGATGCTTCGGTGTACCTCAGCGACTCATCTGAACTGTAGGTGTACTTTGGTACATCGCGTTATCTCACTTGTGAGACTCTAGTTCAGGAACAGCCATTGTGAGAATCAGAGTTGTGTTTTCACACTATGCTGTTAACACTCTTGAAGTTCAAACTTGTAAGTGCTGGAATCCGCTTATCACTAACCTTTCTTATGTTTTCTTCTTATGGAAGCTCTGGAGCGGACTGATCGTGTAGAATCTTCACATGCTCATACCAACAACATCACTAATTGAAGTTCTCTCAAAAGGCAACACAAAATCAGAATGATTCTTCGTCAAAGTCAAAGAATCTACAAAGTTTAAAGACTAAGAGAACTACATTAGTACTGAAATCCAACGTTAAAGAGCGTGTGAGCATGTTGAAGAAAGACGTGGAGACACTGGAGCAACGGAGCAGACCTGATGCAGACAACAACAGCATACTATCACTACCATCACAAAGAACAAAGATAATGATGACGTCAAAGCAGAACTTTTCAAAGGATACAATTTCTCTACAATGGGGAGATTGTTCGAATCAAGGCAATTCTTCTCACAAGAAAGAAGAATGTCAGAGGACGTCAAAGCTACTATTACATTGGCACCTTCAACGTTTATCTTATCAATCACTAACACTTAGGGAGAGATTGTTGGAATCACTCCTAAACTATATTTCAAGTGTTAGTAATTAATATGTAATAGTTAGCTTAATATGGCTTTTATGTTAGTAATCATGCCAAGGCTTATGTAGAAAGCCCATGAGCCTTGGCCCAAGCCCATAAAGGAAAGGAAGGGAACTTACATGTTGCCCTAGTTCCTTCCTATAAATAATGCTTGTAAACCCTCACTTGAGGGTTGGTTGTTCATTTTATTCATTCACTCTACGCATAACATTTATCATTCATACGTGTGTGTGTTTAACGTGTTCATCCGATCACTTCTCTTCTCTATTTCTTATATTGATGCTTGTGTTATAAATATGGGAACCTAACATATATCAAGTGCAATGTAAAAGTCACAATATCGCAATTCAATCCCAAACCAACTCAAAACAATCTCGCCAACCAATCAATCAACCAAATATACTCGAAACCAATGTTATGACCCTAATGGTCATGACACGGTCGCGGTCAGGACGACGTGAACCAAACAAGCTATAGAAGCTTTTCGGCTCCACGCGTCTCACCCAAACCTCAACTACATCAACCAATAAGCTACCAACTCGACCCGACCCGGACCCATTGCCCAAGTGGGTCACGTACGACACCAACCAAGACCCTACGTGGGTTCCTTGGTTCGTACGCCCCATAACTCATCACCAAACACAACCAAATCAATTCCACAACATCCAAATCCAATCATTCAAGCTCCAAACACTAACCAAACACAAAACCCATCATGTATCTTAACAAAAAATATGCAACTAAACCCTAAATGCACAAACCCATCAAATTGATACACCACACATTTACCAAACACTAATTACTTGTTTATTTAGTCACTAATTTGCTTTAATTTCATGTTCCACCCAAAAGCCCCAAATTTGTTCATAGGGTCGAAACCCTAATTTCAAATTCGTGGCTTATTATTGCCCTAACAAGCTCAAAACTTGTTCCATTTACCTTATCTAATCACCAATTGCAAAACCCACTTGAAACCCTAAAAGTACGAATCTTGATTCAAAGATTTGAAGGTGTTATTGAAGTCCAAATGGAGCATGTAATATATGGTTGGAAAGAGGAGAAAGAGAGCTTTAATATGGTGGAGAAGGTGGGGGGTGACGCGCCGGCGGCAGGCCGTGGTGGCTGGAACAGTGGCGGCGGCCACAAGGTGGTGGCTAGGGTTTTTAGTGAGAGGTTAGAGAGAGAAAGGAGAGTGGTGTGTGTGTTTTAGAGAGATAAATAAAAGAGGTGAATGAGGGTGGATGGTCCCTTATATACATGGACACTAGGGACTCAAAAATAAATAAATATGGAGGGGGGGGGGGGGGGGGCGCCGGCCATAGCATAAAATGGAGGGCCGGAGTTGTAACTTTTTGTAACTATCCCGTTTACCCATTCCCGAGCTCATATATTGTCCCACGAGTGTCTCACAACGTTTATTTAACTTTCCAACATCGTTATTTACGTTTTTCCACGAGTTTTGACTATTTATTTGTCAATTTTCGAGTTACGGTCTACAAGTTACAATAATTCTAGTTTTAGCCTTTTCTAGTGCCGAATCGAATAGTGCCTACCAAATAGAGTTAAAACTCATACGATAACTCATTTAATAATGAAATAAGTCATAAAAACCAATAGACGATATAAATCAAGTCATGGTTTATAAAAATAGTGATAAAGGCAAAAGCTCGGTCTAGTTTAACGTAATGCGGTTACCTAAAATAGACTCCCTAAATTGCCAGTTGTCACACGACGCATCGTGATCTTTAATGTTATTATCTATACTACTTATAAAGCATTTAGCACCCTCTCTCCTAAATTTTTTTAAGATATCATTAATGTGTTTTTTAACCATTACAATTTTTAATGCATAATGTACACAATACATAGCTTTTACTAATTTATCTTCCACAATATTTTAATGATTCATTTATTATTTCTTTTTGAATTAGTATAGTATTAATGCAAAAATGCACATATAAATGAATATGATTTTAAAATGCATGCAAAACTATAAAGTTTCAAAACTATTATTATATCGTAAGAGTGTTTCGAGAATCAATCTAAATAAATTTTGAAATATTTTAAATAAAATTAACCTCAAAAGTAAAAAAAAACGTTTTTTTTGTAAAAATCGAGACAATTTTTTGAAGACAAATGATGCAAAGATGTAAATTCACAAGTGATAATTTATTTGATTTTATGCATATTACACATATCTATACTACTTATAAAGCATTTAGTACCCTCTCTCTTAAATTTTTTTAAGATGTCATTAATGTGTTTTTTAAGCATTACAATTTTTAATGCATAATGTACACAATACATAGCTTTTACTAAAGGGGTGTTTGGGAGTGCGATTTGAAACTGATTATCTACTTATTGCGTTTTGAAAACGCAATTAATCTAAAATGAGTGTTTGGCAAAAAATTCAAAAAATCAATTATTTGCATTTTGGATGCCTCAAAACTGCGTTTTGAAAAATTAAGTGGTTCCTTGCAGTTGGAAAACGCAGTTTTGAAAACGCACTTTTTGAAAACGCACTTTTAAATAATCAACCCTAAACACCCTCTAATTTATCTTCCACAACATTTTTAATGCTTCATTTATTATTTCTTTTTGAATTAGTATAGTTTTAATGCAAAAATGCACATATAAATGAATATGATTTTAAAATGCATGCAAAACTACAAAATTCTAAAACTATTATTATATCGTAAGAGTGTTTCGAAAACGAATCTAAATAAATTTTGAATTATTTTAAATAAAACTAACCAAAAAAGTAAAAAATGTTTTTTTTTTTTTTTTTTTTTTTTTTTTTTTAAATCGGGACAATTTTTTGTAGACAAATGATGCAAATATGTAAATTCACAAGTGATAATTTATTTGATTTTATGCATATTACACATATCTATACTACTTATAAAGCATTTAGCACCCTCTCTCCTAATTTTTTTAAAAATGTCATTAATGTGTTTTTTAAGCATTACTATTTTTAATGCATAATGTACACAATACATAACTTTACTAATTTATCTTTCACAACATTTTTAATGCTTCATTTATTATTTCTTTTTGAATTAGTATAGTTTTAATGCAAAAATGCACATATAAATGAATATGATTTTAAAATGCATACAAAACTACAAAATTCCAAAACTTTTATTATATCGTAAGAGTGTTTCGAGAACAAATCTAAATAAACTTTGAACTATTTTAAATAAAATTAACAACAAAAGTAAAAAACGGTTTTTTGTAAAAATCGAGACAATTTTTGTAAGACAAATGATGCAAAGATGTAAATTCACAAGTGATAATTTATTTGATTTTATGCATATTACACATATCTATTCTACTTATAAAACATTTAGCACCCTCTCTCCTAATTTTTTTTAAGATGTCATTAATGTGTTTTTTAAGCATTACAATTTTTAATGCATAATGTACACAATACATAGCTTTTACTAATTTATCTTTCACAACATTTTAATGCTTCATTTATTATTTCTTTTTGAATTAGTATAGTTTTAATGCAACAATTCACATATAAATGAACTAGTCTCATGACCCGGCCGATGGCCGGGCTAGCCTCATGTGATATCTTCTTAAAAATTTCTAATTTATGTACTTTATTTGTTGATATCAGAAGTATAATGTAGTTTTATTTTCATAGCATTTCAGATTAGTATTTGTAATCATATTATCTTGTAATAATAATAAGTGCCTCATTAACTATTCATATATATTGATTAAATTTGAATGTGAATAAGATTACATTTATTGTGAAAGTATAATTATATAATTGGCCTGTTAGTTAAAGGAACATGAAACTTATTTTACTTAAACTGAAGGTCCACAAAAATGGAGTCTTTATATAATGTTAAGTACTCGAATCATCTAAGCGGACTAATTAAATTGCTTCCATTATAATGAATAAATGCATCATTCCATATAAAAGATGCATATATATAGTATTGTTTACATTGTTTCAACTTAAAATGAGAAAAAAGTATCCGCACATTGTTTCAACTTTAAATGATCCGCACTCATATATAAGTATATATGGTGTAAGTCTTAGTTTATAATTTCAAATGATCAATTAAAATTTTCTATCTTCATATACATATATATACTCAGCTAGGAAGGAACTCTCAACATATATATTATTTCCTTTTCTGTTCATTAGAACAACCTGTTTAACACACCCATAAATATTTCATGAATCAATAGAGGCTTGTTCTTGAGTCTCCTGTTGTACTTCTTGAGCTAAGACTTACACCAGATATCATCTTTGTCCCGCCTGTTATATACAAAAGTTCTTTCTGTTTATCCATACATTTTCCAACTTCATGAAACACACAAAGGGGATAGTGTAAGCTACCATAACGGTCTCAACAAAAATATGTTAAAAGGTGGAGCTCCCATTATCGAAACTTACTAAAAATGAAAAAGATACTTACATTTTTGAATTAGCTGTCATATGTGGATAACTTGCCAAGCTGATAGTACTATTGATAATTCTTAGATGAGGGTATGATGATTCGAGCCCGATAAACCTGTTTATTAATATCATAATAGATCCAATATGGCAAATTAAAGAACTGAATATTAAATGATTTAATTCAGATATTGTTCATTCTGTAATACCTTTGATGTGTCAATTCGCCATTGAAAAACTCCACTAACTAACGCAGGCACTCGACAGCTTTTTCGTATACTCGTAACCTGGAAGTCATAAATTACCAGACTCAATGAACACATATTTTGAAATTCCTTAAAAACTATGCCAGTATAAGCATGTTATTCAACCCGTATAGGCAACCCATATTGTACTTCTTTAAATAAATAATATATTGTAGATTCAAGTTTTAAACATACCTGATAAGCCATTCTTTATAGGTTTATTGCACCAAAATATAACATCGCGTTTGATCTTTCGTGTGTGTTAGTTCAGCAACCTGTTCAGTGTGTGCTCACCCATTCAACGTCTGATGATTCGAGCCCGAGAAACCTATTTATTAATATCATAATAAACACCACTTAAGTACTATAAGTTTCTGAGCAACGAAAATAGAATACATTGAAAGGAGCATTTACCTGCCAATCATTCTTCATATGAGACTGACGATATGTTTCATTCTAGCTTCCTAATTCGCTGCATTAAGTTGTTCATAATCAAAGTAATCCCGAGGAACCTGTATCAATTCATAGTAGTACCTGATGAATTCACAATAGTACCTTGACTTGGCCCCCTAGACAAACAACGATGACATTGTGGAAACATATTACGCCCTGACTTCAGCCTTAAGGTAAAGAGAGGAGCATACTAATGCTTTAGTAAGTTAAGATAACGGCAATATAGCAGCTAAAAGGTAAATAGCATAATCGGATAACTCACCATGCCGAGTGTTCCTCGTTGGCCTGTTCTGCGCAGATGCTTTTCGGAAACCACGCTGCGGCTATAGGCACCCACCTTGAGTGCGTTTTCGCCCACGTTGGGTGTAACCGTATTTGGCCAGATCAGGTGCATCTCCTTTTGTTCCAACAGATGATGACTCAAACCACATTAATCACTTTCTTAACTCTTTTTAAGTATATCTTTTCATCTTGCTATTGTTATATCTTCAACATCCTGCAAATCTTTTAATCCTAAGTAATAACACAAGGCCATAGCTCCCTATAATATGATAGTTTTACAAACGAAACCTGCAAACCTATAGGTGTTTAAGCAAGTGAGAGTTAGATGTTTTCAGTTACTTTTGCAAATTAAGGCTTCTAGGTAGCTTATAAATCTGCTCTAAGTTAGTCTTTTATAAAAGTCAAATAGGGTCAGTTTCATTTTACTACATATTCATTTTGTCAGTTTTCTCTTAGCTTTTTAAGCCATTTTAATTTGTTATAAAAATGTTTAAAAATTAAAAATAGCAATTTCAGTAGCTTGTTTAGCTTTTCTCAAAAGGAAAAAAATCAAAAAAATCTTTAGGTAGCTTAATTAGTAGTCTATATAGTTGCCCATTTGTCCACTTGTTCCTATTTCTGCTGCACTCATTCTATCCAAATTAGAGCTGGCAATTTCTGACACGGACCTGTTAACACGACACGACACGACCTGCTCTTAACAGGTTTCGTGTCTTAACAGGTCCGGACCTGTTAAGACACGGATAAAATTAACATGTTTCGTGTCTTAATAGGTCCGGACCTGTTAAGACACGTTAAGAGACCTGTTAAGAGGTTATATATATATGTTCAAAAATAAACCCTAAACACTTCATCTTTTCTCTGGCGCCTCCAATCCTAAAACACCAATATCACGAGACCAGCAAATCTGTACCTCACGTTTTCTTCTTTTCCCACCTTCCTTTCATTCATTTAATATCATTTAATATATATTGTTGGGTATGTCATTTTTCTGCATTTGTTGATGTATTTGACCCATCATATTTAAAGATCATTTGTTTTCTTTAATATAAACTTTTGATCTTCATCTGTGTTTGCTTTCTTCAGGGGATTTGTGTTTTTTTGGCTGATTTCAGGTGAGATTTTATTTTCCATTTTTCTTTTTAAGTCGACTTGACTTTTGGTTATATGTATTTTGGGATACTTGTTAGTTTAGTTAAGTAATTGAAATTCATAAGTTTAATAGGCTATAATTACTTATTGCCGTATTAGTGTATTAGTATTAGAGAGTGGTAAATTAACCTTTAGAAAAAATAATAATATTCAACTAGTTGCGAGTGAAATAAGCTATCTATGAGGAGCATATCTGATGGTGAACCTTTAAAGGCTTGAGTCGAAGTGTCATACTATGCTATTAATTAATATATGTTTCTTAAGGTTTACGGATACTATGACATGGCAACTTTAGAAGAGGTTAATATTGTCTATAGTTTGTTTTCATCAATTTATGGTTTATGTGTCCATCAATATCTTGATTTATTTGGCTGTTATTTGGTTTCACTTTTAGAGAGGTTCACTCAAAGTGCTTATTTTATCATGCTTGTACTAGAGCGTTGCCGTGTTGTATCTTCTGCAATGTCGAGTTTGGAAGAGCCTTTCAGTATGGACAAGTTGCCAAGCCTCAGTAACATTGATCTTTCCCATCGATTTTCATCAGATGGATGCAGTACAAGTGGAGGCGACTCTGGGATGGGACATTGCTGGATTGAGGGAAATACTTCTACCTCGTCGAATAGCGATGAGTATGTGTCTTAACCTTTGCATTTTAGTTTAGTTATATAAACTGAAGCATATGTTCAGGGAAGATTTTGAGTATGAGCAAGAAGCGTTCACATGGAGACGCCATTCACGTGATATGCCTCAAAATGGAAACCTTGCAGCTTATGGAAATCGGTGTGAAACGCAGCCCCAACAGAGTCGTTGTTTAGTTTTGTCGTTAAAGTTCTATGTTGGTTTCTTTCCATCTGATACTTGGTATATTAAATGTTTCAGTCAGCTGCGTAGTCATCTTTAGATTGCATATGATTATTAAAGGTTTCTAATACTCGTCTTCTGATATGTTACTTATCAGGGTCTGCATCCAGTTGTACGGGACAATAGGAAATCTGTTGCAAAGGAGCTGGTGTGTTTACAAGAAGGAACAACCCGAGAAGGAAGAACTCGAGAAAAATGTCTTTGAATAATGTTGCTTTGTACTGTAAAATCCAATAATGTTGCTTTGTACCTGTAACTTATTAACCATTCTCTTAACGCTTTGTTTTGGCTCACCTTTTGGGCATTAGATATGGAAAGTGCAGGTATTATTTCGTTATGTATTTGGTATAAATTTAGTATTTTTGTTAACAGGTCCCTTAACAGGTTCGTGTCGTGTTCGTGTGTTAGGAATTAGAAATTCCGGGTATTAAAAAGTCGGTCACCTCAAGTATATGTATTCGTTAGAAAGCTCGTAGTCATAGTTACTTTATGTTAAGTAGTATTTAGTTAAGTAACACCGTGGAGGACGGACGGGTCTTTACCCACTGTATGCCTGATCCACAGCCCGTTGTGTGGCGTTTTATGTAAGACTATAAATACTCTCTACCTCCCAAGGTAGAGAGTTAGAGCTCATAATAATATTTTTCTTTCTCTCACTATAGTTCCCAACTCTCTTCCTTTCTCTCACTAGAACTTTCTCTCTCTAACATACTTATACGCCTACTTTGATTATGGTTTAGAGTGTTTGTGAAATCCAATATCCTACAATTGGTATCAAGAGCCATGGTTTGATCACTCATCTTTCATGCTCTTTGTTTTGGTGGATTTCATAAGGTTTTTGGGGTATTAAGGGTTTAGGAGAGTTTGATTCATTTGGATAAATTCTAGTGTTAAAGTTTGAATTTTGCTTGTACTTATGTGTTTAGGATTATCATATGTGTTTATGTTTTGAATTGGAAGGCTTAAATCATTGTGGTTTGGTTGTTTTGGATTGATAAAGTGGTTATTTGTGAAAGAAGGACGAAGCGAGTTGAGTCTCGGACTTGTTTTTCTTCAAAGCGAGTTGCTTTGTTATTTGATGCGAGTTGGTACATGCGACTTAGCTGTTTAGCGAGTTGATTTTTATGCGGTTTGAGTTCTAAGCGAGTTGTTTCTTTAAGCAACTTGAGATCTAAAGCGACTTAGCTATTGAGCGAGTTGTAAAGCTAGCGAGTTAATTTAAGCGACTTGGTGTTTAAGCGAGTTGATTGTGTTGCGATTTGATACTAAAGCGAGTTGGCTATTTAGCGACTTAATTCATTAATCGAGTTGACTGTGTTGTGAGTTGATGCTGATGCGACTTGGCTATTAAGCGAGTTGATTACTTAAGCGAGTTGTTAATTAAGCGAGTTGTGTGGTTAGGTACTTATTCATTTAGGCTTGTTACTTCTTCGTGATACATTCTTACGGTTGTTCTTTTGGTTTAGTAAAATCCCGTGAAAGAATCAATTTCCCGGTTTAATCAAAGAATAGTAAAATCCCCGTAGAGCTTGAAACATGTCTACAAACGTTCCTACTATCATCTCCACTGTTGCCGAGGATGTTCAAGCAGCTGGCTCAGATACTCTTCCACCCATGCTTGACAGAACTGACTATGACTCTTGGGCTCAACGAATCAGACTGTATTGTCTTGGAAAGGAAAATGGGGTCAACATTCTCAACTCCATTGATGAAGGACCTTATCAAGTTGAGACGACCAGAGATACTCTTGAAACAGGCACAGACGGAACTGTGATCTTAGGTTTAGACAGACCAAAGACATATGATGAGCTCAGTGATAAGGAGAAAAAGAGATTCGATGCTGATATCAGGGCTTCTAACATCATACTTCAAGGTCTTCCAAAAGATATCTACAAACTTATCAATCACAATACCGAAGCCAAAGCAGTGTGGGATAATGTCAAGATGCTTCTCTCAGGGTCTGAATTAACTGTGGAAGACAGAGAATCACAAATCTATGATGATTTTGAGCACTTCAAGATGAAACCTGATGAGAGTGTTTATGAATACTATGTGAGATTTCACAAGCTTGTCAATGATATGAGGAATATCAAGATGACCATGCCAAACATTCAGTTGAACTCAAAATTTGTGAACAACATGAATCTAGAATGGCACAAGTTCGTTACATCTGTGAAGCTTACCAAAGGTTTGAAGAATACAAACTATGAGCAACTATATGCCTTCCTTCTTCAAAATGAGAGACATGCCATGTTTGAAAAGAGGATTCTTGATCAGTTCAAAGCTGAGGGAGAAACAAGCTCAACAAATGATTCAACTGCTTTTTACACAAATGTTTGGATTACCACCAAAGCTTCACAAGTCATACCCATGGGTAATGGTAATCACAAACTCATTCCTGATCCTATGTTCAAACAAGCTGATGCTGATGCACACGTGGGAAACTTCATTAATCAACTAGCTCTTCTGATTAGTCAAAACATGAACTCTCTTCCACACACCAACAACAATCTCAGAACTGCTTCCAATCCACATAATCAAGCCACTGTCAGAGATGGGAAGGTTATGGTGCAGCCAGTTCAAGAACGACAGTACGAACAAGCAAGAGGTGGAGCTGGTAGAGGTTAGGTTGCAAATCAGAACAGAGGAAGGAATGGAAATCAGGGTCAAGCAAAGCCAATCAAATGTTACAATTGTGGAGGTGAGGGACACATTGTAAGGAACTGCACATCACCAAAACGCCCTCAGAATGCTGAGTATTTCAGGGATAAGATGTTGCTTGTGCAAGCTCAGGATAATGGTGCAGCTTTGGATGAAGAGGAATTGTTGTTCTTGGCTGAGGGAAATGCTAAGACATATGATGCAGATGTGGATGAGCAACCAATTCAGGAGATAGGGCATAATCATCAGAATGCCTTTCAAGTAGCTGATTGTGATGCATATGACTCTGATGTTGATGAAGAACCCACTGCACAAACCATCTTCATGGCTAGCATTTCTCCAATGGTCTCTCCTAAAGTCTCTTCATCACCACAAGCTCGTCTATCCAAAGACAAACTCATCTCTGAGGTATTAAAATTATACGATGAAGTTGATGAGCAAAAGATACATAACGAAGTACAATCAACTGTGTTTATTGAATCAGATACTGAAAATATGGGTAATATCAATGTTGTCCCATATGATCAATATGTGATACAAAGTGAAAGTGTGATTGTACCAAGTGATGCATCTTCTGCAGTCAATAACGATTATGTTTTTGATGAATTCACTGCATGTGCCCCTGATGATTCTGTAATTTCTGAACTAAATGCCTATAAAGAACGTGTTGCTATTTATGAACAACGTGCTAAATTTGAGTTGACCACCCGTGAGCAGGAAATGGATGACCAAATGCGTACAACTATTAGAAAAAGTAGGCTTAGAGAAGAAGTATTAAAACAAGAGTTAAACTCCTTAAAAGAAAAGCTTTCTAAAACTGCTAAGCAAAAGCAAGAACTTCAAGAAAATGTTAAAATGCTTAAGCAAGAATTCAGTGCTAAGGAATCAAAACTTTTGAATGATTTTTCTAATCTAAAAACCTTGAAAAACAAGCTTGAAAATAAGTTGTACGTACAAGGAAATACCATTCAGACTGCTCACTTAATCACTAAGCATAGAGTCTTAAGCGATAAGCAAAGCATTCCCCTTGTTGAGGAACCAAATCCAGAGGTTATTAAAAAGGCTAGAAATGCTCATAAGGTTCTTTATGATGGCAATGAAGTCCTTAAACCTAGACAGAAACCTAGTTGCGTTGAGTGCACTGAGGAAGATAAGAAATCAGATGAAGTCACTAGGGAAAAGATGTACAAGAAATTAGATGATCCTAAATGTAAAGAGAAGAAAATAAAGATCACACCCCATGATTACAAGAAGGAAAATTGGATTTCCTTGAACATGTTTAAGCCTCAGACATTGTTAACACCCGAACAAGTGTTCTGGAAAAAGGATTTAGATAAGCAAAAAGCAGAGAATCTTGTTGTAACGAACCCTCCCTTTAGGAAAATGCCTTCAGCGACTGTGTATCCTCCAAATACACCAATGCATTTAGTACCTAGGACTATTGCCTCGAAAAGCAAGACCTTAATCAGTCAATATGTTATTTTTCAACTATTTGTTGATTTTGAGAAAACTTGTAAGAAAAGGATCACACCCACTGGTATAACTGAAGGGGAAAGGGGTTTTGAGCAAACAAAAGAATGTTATTTAACTGAAGTCATGCCTTTCTTTAAACAACTAAAAGATCAGTTTGAAAGTCTTAAAAAAGGAATGAACTTTGACATTAAAGAAATGGAAAAGGAGTTTGATGCTATGATTGTTGAGGTTAGTGACTATGAGCATGCACTAAAATATAATGAGATTGAGAGGAAGAACCTACATACATTAAATGAGACTCTTATTACTGAATGTGTTGCTCAAGATGTGTTTTTCACTATTACAAATTGTTCTATTAATGCTTCCCAATTTCATGAATTATCTGTTGCCCTGAAAGTCTCCCATGATCGTGTCATTGAGCTTGAAAAGACTAATTCTAAACTAAATGAGAAAATTGAACTGGATGATCACGACAATTTGGTTAAACATTTTTCTAAACTAGAGGCTGAGCATTTTAATTTACAACTAAAATATCAACATCTTAAAGAAAATGTCAAAACTTCAAATATCAAGACATCCTCAGATGCTCCAGATTTTGATGCAGTTTTTCAAATTAACAAACGTGATGAACAGATTCAAGCTCATTGCAACACGATCAGAAAGTTGAAAGCCCAAATCTCTCAATTAAAGGGTCAAAAGAACAATATGACAGGCTCCCAAATGCCTCATCCTTTAGATTCTCAGAATTCTCAAACGTTTCATCTTCAAAACTTAGTAAATGCATTACAAAAGGAAAACGAAAGTTTTCTAGAAGAAAATGAAAAGATTAAACGTCATTTCAATGAGTTATTTGAATCAATAAAGGTCACTCGTAACAAAAATAACGAACAAATAGCTTCATTGCAAAAGGAAATTGAGAATCTGAAGAGTCAGGTAAAAGGGAAAATGCCAATGACCAATGGGGAGAATGGTGTATCAAAGGTTCACTCTTGTAATAAATATGCTTTGTCTGTGAAATATGTCCCCCCTCATCTCAGAAATAACAAACTTGCTATTCAAACATATTTTTCATCCCTTAAGGATTGTCTAGAATGTCTCAGTGAGATTGTTGAAGAAGATAAGTTAGAGAAACCACTTGACAATGCAATTGGGCATGCATGTTTATATGCCAAACGATCTCAAGAAATTCTAGAATGCTTAATCACAATATGCCCTAAGTCCTTAGGTGAGAGAGTTAATCCTTTGATTCCGTGTTTGATGCCTAGTGCCAAGTATAATATCCATTCGATGCCCGATGTTTTGAATGTGAACCTTAGTGTGCCTTCAAGTAGTTCAGATTCCAGATCTGTTAAAGCTAAGAACGCGAACTCTTGTGTGCCTTCTAGAATTACAAATCCCAGCACTTCTAGCGTTAAGAAAGTGAACCTTAGTGTGCCTGCATGTAGTTCAGATCCCAGCACATCTAAACAGGAGAAGCAAAGAGTAGCAAAACCAACTAATGTTCCCATTCCCTCTACAGGAGTAATCAGTGACATTAAAGCAAGCATGTCAAAGTCTCAAGACAATACAAGGAATGATAGGACTTCGCAAGCTAAGAATGTGCATTGGAAAAGAGTAGAAGACCAACCTAGGAACTTTAATTTTGAGCCGAATAAAACAAATCGTGTTGATTCTAGTATTAGCCATAGGCATACTGTAATTAATTCGAATTCTGATACTTTTTGCAAACCTTGTATTGATGTCTGCTTGAATTCTGTTTCTAATCATGAAAGTGGTGTTAATGTTTTGCCTAATGATGTTAATTGTCCAGTTAATATTGTTAATGCTAAAAATCATGTTAAGAAGGCAAAAAGGAAAAAACGTAAGAAAGTTAGAAAACAATGGAAACCCACAGGAAGAACATTCTGTAAGGTAGGATATAGATGGATACCGGTTGGCCGTAAGGTTAATCAGACAATGCCCACTAGAAAATGGATTCCTACGAGTAGAACTATTCCCTTAAGAAGTGGACATACTTTGAATAGGGCGAATACGGACACAAGTACTGCATCTATTTATAATGATTCCATTGCTTCAATATCTGATATGGACGTTTCTATTTCTGATGTGGGTGTTCCAATCTCTATTTCTAACCAAATGGAACCCATTCTTGCATGGGGATCCCAATTATCCAGTTATCCACTCTTGTCTGTGTTCAACTGCAGATCGTTCAAATCATTCTGTGGTACCTGGACTCAGGCTGTTCCAAGCATATGACTGGTGACCGGTCGCAGCTCATGAACTTCGTGAGCAAATTCATCGGGACAGTTAGATTCGGAAATGATTACTTCGGTGCAATTATGGGTTATGGTGATTATATTGTTGGTGATAGTGTTATCTCTAGAGTATACTATGTGGAAGGTCTTGGTCATAATCTGTTCTCTGTTGGTCAATTCTGTGATTCTTATCTAGAAGTAGCCTTCAGAAAACATACTTGTTTTGTTAGAGAACTTGATGGTAAGGAACTATTAAGAGGAACTCGTGGCTCAAATCTTTACACCATCTCTATCGATGATATGATGAAGTCTTCTCCAATTTTCTTGTTGTCAAAGGCTTCAAAAACAAAGTCATGGTTATGGCATCGTCGTCTCAATCACTTGAACTTCGGCACCATCAATGATCTCTCCAGAAAGGACTTAGTTGTAGGTTTTCCTAGACTAAAGTATGAAAAGGATCATCTTTGTTCAACATGCCAATTGGGAAAAAGCAAAAAGTATGCCCATAAACCCAAACCTACAAACTCAATTACAGATGTTCTTCATACCCTTCATATGGATTTATGTGGACCAATGAGAGTGCAGAATATCTTTGTGAAGAAATATGTGTTAGTTGTGGTTGATGATTACTCTAGATTCACCTGGGTCAAGTTCTTAAGGACAAAGGATGAAACTCCTGATATCATCATCAAACTCATCAAACAGCTGCAGGTTCGACTTAACAAAACCGTCAGAATTATCCGAACAGACAATGGTACCGAGTTTGTTAGCAAACAACTTAGTGAATTTTATGAAAGCATTGGAATCAGCCATCAAAGAAGTGTTCCACGAACTCCTCAACAGAACGGTGTAGTTGAAAGACGAAATCGAACTCTTGTGGAAGCCGCTAGAACAATGCTGATTTACTCAAAGGTTCCAATGTTTCTCTGGGCTGAAGCTATTGCCACTGCATGCTACACACAAAATCGTTCCCTGATTCACACTGTTCATGGAAAAACTCCATATGAACTGGTCCACAACAGAAAACCTAATCTTTCTTTCCTTCGTGTGTTTGGTGCATTGTGTTATCCAACTAATGAGGGTCAAGACTTAGGCAAACTAAGAGCTAAAGCAGACATTGGAGTTTTTGTAGGGTATGCACCAAACAAAAAGGGATACCGAATCTACAACAAAAGAACCCGAAATATCATGGAAACAATTCACGTTATGTTTGATGAGCTGACCGGTCAAACGGCTCCTGGACAATCCAGTTCAGGACCCGCACTTCAAAATAGTCCCATTGGTTCATCCCTTGTTCCAAACTCTTCTCAAGAAACTCCATATGTACCTCCATTTGAAGATGATTTAAAGAAATTGTTTGATCCTATGTTTGATGAACATTATGAGCCAAGTGCTAATGAACTGATGACTCCCTCAGCAGAGGCTGCTCATATTCCTGTGAATGAAGTCAATCCTTCAGTCTCAATATCATTAAGCCAAGAAGCGCCTGTTGCTGATCACACTATCTCATCGACAAATCATCAATCTTCGAATGTACATCATGGAACCGTTTCTCACATCAATGATGAAGACAATCCCTTTGCTACTCCTGAAGATGCTCCATTTGAGAACATATTTTCTCCTGAATCTTCATCAGAACCATCTTCTTCAGAAGACATCAACTCAGCTACTTCAGTCCCCCAACCACTACCACATGAACACCTCAGAAAATGGACTCATGATCATCCATTAGATAACATCATTGGAAATCCTTCTCGTCCAGTATCAACACGGAAACAACTTGCAACTGATGCCTTGTGGTGCTTCTTCAACTCCGTACTCTCTAAGATCGAACCAAAAGATGTCAAAACCGCCATGAATGAAGATAGCTGGTTCAATGCCATGCAAGAAGAAATTCATGAGTTTGATCGACTTGATGTATGGGAATTAGTACCTGCTCCAGATTGTGCTATGATCATTGCTCTAAAATGGATCTTCAAAGTGAAACTTGATGAGCATGGTGATGTGTTGAAGAACAAGGCTCGATTAGTTGCTAAAGGATACCGTCAAGAGGAGGGTATTGACTTTGAAGAATCTTTTGCTCCTGTTGCTCGAATCGAGGCAATCAGAATCTTTTTGGCTAATGCTGCTAGTAAGAACATGGTAGTCTATCAGATGGATGTAAAGACGGCATTTCTGAACGGAGATCTTAAAGAAGTCGTCTACGTCAGCCAACCTGAAGGATTTGTGAATCAAGAGCATCCTACTCACGTTTATCGTTTGAAGAAGGCTCTTTACGGTTTAAAGCAAGCTCCAAAGGCATGGTATGACACACTATCAAAGTTTCTTCTATCTACCGGATTTAGCAAAGGAGCAGTTGATCCAACATTGTTCACCAGAAAGTCAGGCAAACATTTAATTCATGTTCAAATTTATGTTGATGATATCATCTTTGCCTCGACTGACCCAATGAGTGTGACCGTTTTTCAAATGAAATGAGTTCAAAATTTCAAATGTCAATGATGGGACAAATGTCATTTTTCTTGGGATTACAAATTTCACAAAGTCCCGGAGGCATTTTCATAAATCAATCTAAATATGCAACTGAGATCTTAAAGAAATTTGGATTTGATTCAAGTGACCCTGTTGACACTCCCATGATTACATTAGGGTTCTTTTTACTGTAAACAGGGTAGTAACTGTAAACTTTAAAACTTGAGT
>BPTQ01000007.1:295728035-295788533 GCA_019973895.1 Chrysanthemum seticuspe
TCCAGCTATTTCATATGTACCTCCAACTGAAGATGATTTGAAGAAATTGTTTGATCCAATGTTTGATGAACTCTATGAGCCAAGTGCTATTGAAATGACAATTCCCACAACAGAGGCTGCTCATATCCCTGAGAATGAAGTCAATCCTTCAGTCTCAATATCATTAAGTCAAGAAGCACCTGCTGCTGATAACTCAGTCTCATCAACAAATCATCAATCTTCGAATGTACATCATGGAACTGTTTCTGGCATCAATGATGAAGTTAATCCCTTTGCTACTCCTGAAGATGCTCCATTTGAAAACATATTTGCTCCTGAATCATCATCAGAACCATCTTCTTCAGGAGACATCGACTCTGCTACCTCAGTCCCTCAACAACTTCCACATGAACACCTTAGAAAATGGACTCACGATCATCCCTTAGACAACATCATTGGAAATCCTTCTCGTCCAGTATCAACACGGAAACAACTTGCAACTGATGCCTTGTGGTGCTTCTTCAACTCCGTACTCTCTAAGATCGAACCAAAAGATGTCAAAACCGCCATGAATGAAGATAGCTGGTTCAATGCCATGCAAGAAGAAATTCATGAGTTTGATCGACTTGATGTATGGGAATTAGTACCTGCTCCAGATTGTGCTATGATCATTGCTCTAAAATGGATCTTCAAAGTGAAACTTGATGAGCATGGTGATGTGTTGAAGAACAAGGCTCGATTAGTTGCTAAAGGATACCGTCAAGAGGAGGGTATTGACTTTGAAGAATCTTTTGCTCCTGTTGCTCGAATCGAGGCAATCAGAATCTTTTTGGCTAATGCTGCTAGTAAGAACATGGTAGTCTATCAGATGGATGTAAAGACGGCATTTCTGAACGGAGATCTTAAAGAAGTCGTCTACGTCAGCCAACCTGAAGGATTTGTGAATCAAGAGCTTATTAGACCCTGTTGACACTCCCATGATGATCGAACCAAACTAGATGAGGACCACTCAGGATCATGATTGACCAAACGAAATATCGTAGTATGATTGGATCCCTGATGTACCTCACTGCTAGTAGACCAGACATCTTGTTCGCTGTTTGCATGTGTGCTAGATACCAGGCTAAGCCTACTAAAAAGCACCTTGAAGCGGTTAAACGGGTCTTTCGGTATCTCCAAGGAACCATCAATATGGGACTTTGGTACCCGAAGGACACTGGTATGTCACTAACAGCCTATGCAGATGCTGATCATGCAGGATGTCAAGATACTCGTCGAAGTACGTCTGGAGGTGCTCGGTTTTTGGGTGATAAGCTTGTGAGCTGGTCTTCAAAGAAGCAAATGAGTAATTCTATTTCCTCTACAGAGGCAGAATACATAGCCATGTTATCTTGTTGTGCTCAAATCCTTTGGATGAGATCTCAATTAACTGACTATGGCTTTGTATTCAACAAAATCCCTCTGTACTGTGATAATAAAAGTGTTATTGCTCTTTTATGCAATAACGTTCAACACTCAAGAGCTAAGCATATCGACATTCCACATCATTTCATCAGGGAACAAGTGGAAAAAGGTGTGGTGGAACTCTATTTTGTGAGGTCTGAATACCAGTTAGCAGACATCTTCACCAAAGCTCTTCCAAGAGACCGTTTCGAGTTTATTCTTCCACGACTTGGCTTGAAAAGCCTTCAACCAGAAACACTCAAACGTCTTCAGGAGGAAGACGAGGAGTAAAAGGTTTCCTTCATCTATCTCTTGTATATATCTATTCGAAAATCAAAATACAAAATTATAAAACCCTCAAAAAATCAAATAGAAAAATATAAAAACCTTCAAAATCCATAAAAATCTGAAAAATTCGAAAAATCTTCAAAAATTATTGTCAATTTGTTATGTTTTTCTCGGTTCGATAATATCTACGGTCTTTGTGCTGTCATTCAAAGAATGACAAGGGACTTTAGATGTTGTTCGAATTCTTAAAAAAAAAAATTGGAGAAAGAGAAACAATAGTTTATTGTCATTTCAGGCAGTAACCCGCTTTTCAAAGAAAGAACAGAGCCATACTTTATCATGTTTTCAAAATTCCATGCTCTGATTCTTTAAACATTTATCTGACAAAAAAAAAAAAAAAAAAAAAAAAAAAAAAAAACTAATTGTTTTTGATAAATAACTTGGACTCAATTTTTGATAATCATCTGGACTTATTTGTCAAAATAGCTATCTCTCAATCAACAACCTATGTCATTGATTGAGGGGGAGAATGATTTCAATTAAATTAAAATGTTATTTGTCATTAAATTATTTTCAAAAAGATAATCATGCATGTTCAATCAATGGAGTGTTAAAGTCTTAATATCCGATCCTTATCAGTTAAAACGCTTTCATAATCAAGTCACAATTCTCCTTATAAGCTTTCAAAATCAATTTAAATCTACAAGAGATCACAAATCTCAAATGATTTGATTATTGTGATCGGGGGAGAATTTGTGATTTAAATTGGATTTAAACTGATTGTTCGGTAAATGGTTTAATAAGGATGTACAAGCTCTCCTTCCCACATGTGACAAACGATTTCAAATTTTCAAATTTTCCATGCACATGTTGAGGGGGAGCATTTATCTTAAACCACAAAGATCCTAAACGATATCAATGTGCATGTTCCCTCTAGTATGTGCAAAAATCTTTTCAAACCTTGATGCACATATTGAGGGGGAGCAAAATTGTGAAAACCTCATCCTTCCCGAGAATGCTTTATCTACTTGTGTTGATTAGGGAAGTGATGATTGATATCTTTTAGAAAATAGGATTCAAAGAAGTTAACTCTTTCTCTTGCCTCCGTGTGCAAAACAATTTCAATCACTTGATGCACATGTTGAGGGGGAGCTCTTGTTCTAAAAATATCAAAAACAATTCAGGTACAAAATACTTTGATAATACATCTTAAGTATCTAGATTGATTTTCAAATGGTTTTCAATTGGTTCCAATGGCAGATGAACAATACCAAATAGACCGACCAACTTTACTTTATGTACGGTGATATAAGGATGATAAGGTTAGGTATGTGTTCCCATGATCCGCTAGAACCGGAGGGATCTACCCAGGGACTATCCACTAGTTAGTGTAGAGTTCTTAGGTATGATGATAAAAGGAGAAAAATGAGATATGGGAAGTGTGCGGACTGAGACTGAGCTAGTAAGCACTGAAGGGGTTGAAGAATGAAAAAGAATTGAATGAGAAAAGGGTGAAAACAAATAGCCCTCTATATATTCAACCTTAGGGTAGAAACCGGGTTCAATTCATATGCTACTGATGGTAACATCGGTATTGAAGACAAGACATCATGGACCCAGTGACGCACTGCACTTCAACTTTCCAAACCACTCAAGTTCCTCTTAAAAGAACTTGTTTCATTCTCACGGGGAACCTACATTATCTATCGACTTTCTATTAGAGATTGTTGATATTGAAGAAGGAGACCCTCTCCCTAGTCTCCGATACAGGATCCAAATATGCACAAAATTGAGTCTAGAGCCACGAGATCATCATTAAATCTCCTTATGACACTTTCCATGAAGACTCTCTGTTTCACACAATGTGGAAAGAGAGATTATATCTTGAGTCCTACGCATTATCCTTGTGGTATTGCCAGAACATCTGAGTGATGTATAAACTTATTCACAATGAAGATGGAAAGCCTTCTGGAGCCAACATCAAACAAGCTCCTGGTGGGTGGCATGTGAGATCTATCAAATAGATCAACCATGTGATAACTGAACAGAAACAATGGGGCGATTCAATCTTTTGAATCAATCCTGGTTCAGGTTATGGATTGACGGATACCTTTGAAAAACCGGTCGTTGTGCTTAAAAACTCTTTTCTTTAGCAAATCGACCGTGTACGGATATTTCAAATCAAAAGGTGTTTTATGATTGATAATTGATGTTCATTAAAACCTTCGTTGTATTGCAAAAACAATTTCTATTGAGCAATACATGATTGTTTTTCAAATATCTTTTCATCAATCAGTGAATTTCTATTCGCTGGTTCACTCACTCCGTGTTGTCTTCTTTGAGACGTTCCGGTTTGAGAACAGCTAGAGCAGCTGCGAAACCCTGTCTAGGAAATTCTTCGGAATTATACCTGATCACAGGCAGTACTTGTACTGATCAACGGGGAACCGTGGGTCGTGTACCTCAATTCAACGAAAGTGATCAAAGACACTTTCGTGCGATTTATTGCTAACTGTTGTATGCAGGTACGTCCTACGTTTGCAGCTGATCAGAATGAAGCGGTCAATCCATAGCCGCATGCTCACCTAACACATTCATCTCAAAAGAAATCATGATTAGTGCAACAATGACTCTGATATTTTCACTCCATGCTTCTGCTACGCTGCTGCCAATATCATGAATCAACGAAAGCTTCCGCTACTCTGATGAGAAGATATCATGATCCAGAATGTGAGCATGTCGGTCCGAAAGTCACAACATCACATTAATACCAACACCACAATGGATGTCTAAGAGATTTATGATTGCTGACGATCTCAAAGCTGGCTCAAAACTCATTATCACGTGGATCAGTAAAAGACCTCCACTTGGATTATCCAACCATGCAATGAGAAGATTCAATTACTACGAGCTTCAGAGCAAAGTACTACATCAAGAATGCAAGAACAATCTTTTAATGTAATATCTGTTTGTATTCAATGTAAGTTTAATGTGTGTTGGAGGTGACCTCCCTTAGGGGGAGATTGTTAGGAATTAGAAATTCCAGGTATTAAAGAGTCGGTCACCTCAAGTATATGTATTCGTTAGAAAGCTCGTAGTCATAGTTACTTTATGTTAAGTAGTATTTAGTTAAGTAACACCGTGGAGGACGGACGGGTCTTTACCCACTGTATGCCTGATCCACAGCCCGTTGTGTGGCGTTTTATGTAAGACCATAAATACTCTCTACCTACCAAGGTAGAGAGTTGGAGCTCATAATAATATTTTTCTTTCTCTCACTATAGTTCCCAACTCTCTTCCTTTCTCTCACTAGAACTTTTTCTCTCTAACATACTTATACGCCTACTTTGATTATGGTTTAGAGTGTTTGTGAAATCCAATATCCTACATCATGTTCGAAAAAAATGACACGATTTGTTATCGTGTCGTGTTCGTGTTCGACCTTAACAGGTTCGTGTCTTAATAGGTTCGTGTCATGTTGTGTCGTGTCGGATCTGTTATGCCAGCTCTAGTCCAAATCAGTGATTTCAAAGCTAAGTTTCTGCTTATTAACTTGATGTTAATGTTTGATTTTTGCTGTTTTAGATAGCCTGTAGTGTAGTATAGATCTTTTTAGCCTATAATCAGTTTTTAAGTGCTTATTTCCCCTTAGAAATAGGTCTGAAAAAGCCTCCATTTCTGCCCTTAAGCTGCTGTATCAGCAGCCTGTTTTAGAACTTATTTCATTCCATCTTTAGCTTAATTGATCATTTAGAGTTAACTTGGATTATATGTAGTTTATTTGATTAGGATTACTTGAATTTCTCCTTAGCTTATTGTAGGTTTCCTTTAGATTTTAGTGCTTAAACCCCATTCAAGAGTGTTTGCTTATTTAGTTTTTTTTCTAATCTGTTTTGCTTCTGAATCTGTTGTTAATCTGCTTATCTAGTGTTCTTATTGAAGTTAGTTTTAGTTAAAACTTATTAGTTTAGCTTATTTAATAAGTTGGATATAGTAGAAAAAGCAAATAAAAAAAATGGACCATTATTAGCAATGACCCAAACGGCTTATCTAAAGATGGGGTCACAGTCTTTCCGAATAAACCAATCTTCATATAAAAGTAATGAGTAACAAAAGAAAAAGAGATATGTCACAGTTACGAATGGGCCAAATCAAACGTTCAATTAAATAGTCAACGGGTCAAGCAGTTCCAAAATCACTGAAAGTGTATTTTTAATTTCTACAACCTCCTAAACTGCAATATGTGAAAAAATATGTTGTCATAATACACCAGTTAAGAGTTTGGACAAAAAATATTTCGGGTCACCTAGACCTGAACCATTTCAACCCATAAAAATTTACCTGATCTGCTGAACAAATGTGGTGTCACATGATTCGAATCAGGCACTACCCCTACTATCCACCACGACGGCTACCTTGTTGTTGCATCTGGGCTCACGTATAAACCTCTTACAAAGCAGCTTCGGGCAAATAAGTCTTGTCTTTAAAATATGAGAAAAGATGTTACCAATTTATCAGTTGTTTTCCCAGTGTCTTTACGTGAATGAACAAACACCATAACCTGATGGCCTTGTTTTAATGAATCAGCAACCTGTGCATAGAAAGTTTTCCTGAACAAACAAAAACGTATACAGATATACTACAAACTCAGGGGAAGAAAAACAAAACCTTTATGTAGCAAATTTCATTCAACAGTTCATTTCGTGCTTGAAAGTTCGGCTCTGTAATTCCAATGTATTGTTGTGCAAGTGGCACAGGACGATAACTAATACATGTGTCAACTTGAGCTGCCATGTTATATCTCAATCCGTAGAAAATAACATATGTGAAGTATGAGCATCGTGTATTAAAGCAAAAGAAAAAGCGACATCAGTAGACCTTTTGTTCATTTTTTTTTGCTAACACCACACGCAAACAATCACTTTCATCTTACATGTTTTCAACAATTCGTGCCAGAATATAATAATCAATAGTCAAATATAATAATCAATAGTCAGACACCTAAAAATTAGGCGTTTAACAATAATCTTCAATTTAGCTCACAAAGTCTTTATATATTTTCACATTGCGCATTTGGAGATGATGAAATAACGGTTTTCATCAAGATAATATATCTAACCCCTTGATTGGAACTTTAACTCTGTTTAAGCTCGTTAGAGATCTTCTAAGATGGAAGCTTCTTATCCGTCTGCAGACAACATAGCATTTTTTCTTTGTTAATGGTGGCCCAATATTAATATTGACCATTAAATATATTAAATTCCAATAACACAAGTTACATATTATGATCAGTATTCTAGCGACACCAACTTATCTAATTCTTCATTAGCAAAAATTTATAAAATTAATCATATAATAGCATGTAAAAGGAGTTTTGAAGGGGTATTTGGGCTGGTTACCTAATAGTTTGTATTTCGTAATGATTTAGTCTTAAACAACGCATCGAGTGCTAATAACTACATTGGATTTAGCCCTTAAACACATAATTTTTGTTTTACTTTATTTACTTTTATCATGCGAGCATCGACTTAATATAGCTTCTACTTGTCGCATTTTGTTTATAAAAATAGACTTGTAGTGTGTTTTCAAATTTACCTTAAGATCAAGTTACAGGATTACAGTCTTGTAGCACATTCATACTATCCCATTGTCAACTAAAAGGAAATTTTCATGATTAGATTCTACTATACCAATTATATGCACTTGAATGTTAAAAGCATATATTAGAGTATATATTATAAATTTCAAAGGCTTCATAGGTCTACATATCGATTGCCAGTATATAGTATTATGGAGACTGAGAATAAGAAAGTTGCTACTTACCTCTACATTTATTTTGTCAAAAAGCTCAAGGTTAAGATCACAGGCATGCTGACCAACTATGAATGAAAATAACACCTTCAGGAGCAAGATTGACTTTAGCGTCTTTTGTATCAGCCAAAACAATTGTGATATAAACCTCGTCCTCCCTTTGGTCCCACTTAATCTCAGGATGACGGCTGCATACCACAAACACATTTTATAGCTTATTTGTCAACATATATCTGACCAAATCTATATTCGATAATTTACACAAATGATACTAAATATATCATACGAAAGTATGGTAATATATTTACGTTATTGCCTAAAGGATTATTACCCCATGGACCAGAATCTAGACAAGCTCCATCACCAACAGTTGCTTCATAATTTTCATGCCCACGCTATGCAACCATGTATCCACCATAAGAAAATGTAAAGCATAATATAGCATGTATCTTAAATGAGAAGGTACATAAGTGAACCTGATCATAGTGTTCGTTCACAATTTGAGTATGCGTTCTCGGCTACTGATTTGTTGTAAGATGCACTAACACCCTTTACATTTGACAACGAAGATTAATCAATAAATACACCAATGATAGATATATCGTCATAAGCATATAATTTAGCTACAACGAACCACCAAGAATACAAACCTAATGAATGGTATGCCACTCAGATCCAGCTTCATTTTTAACAGAACCATGAGATCAGTTGCAGTCAGTGTGAGATCAGTTGAAGTGTATGGCCCTGCAATATTCTCAATCACGTTAACTGCATAAAAGTAAGGAATATAATTTAGCTCACAAGTCTTTATATATTATCACATTGTGCATATAATTTAGTGGCAACAACATCCATTCTGCTGGCAACCTACAAAAAATTTAAAACGTATATAATGTTATTATTTCTTGAACAGTTTCAGAAAGGAATATGTAATTGCTATAATTTAACCCTTTTGACTTGTTATACCATCCCAGCAGACCCACCCACTTATATAGCTATTTAATGTTCAAATTTCAAACCCCGATACTCGGGTGTTCATCACATACAACCATCAAGAAGAAAAAGAATACCATAAAAAATTCTGATGTGGATGCAAGAACAGAGCCTCCAAAGCATACAACATATCTTTGGATTTGCAGGCTAGCAACATTGAGTTCAACTGGCAGTTCCTGGAACAAATGTTAACACCAAGCTTCGTTAGTCACGGCATAATAATGGAGAATTTAACAGGTTTATGTTAGTGTTTACATACATCTTGTTATCATGTTGTAACGATAATAGATGGATATTATAACATGTATACCTGAGGTTTTGGATCTCGATGTTTCTGTAGGTAACTATGTTTATTGTTGGGTCTCCAGTTGTATTTGTGTCGTACACCTTTTGAATACAGCCTATGTAATATGCAAATGGGTCAAATAATTGTTTAATTTCATTAATTTTTCTGAATTTGTCCGTAACATAAACTACCTGCGAGAATTGAGTCTTTCGCGTCCGCTCTTTGTTCTAACTCATTGTATAAGTCGAACCTGAAGTAGTGGCCTAGGAAGTTGTCTTCAGCTAAGGCGGTGAATGTTGCTTGAATTGCGTCACCCTGTCATTTCCAAGTGAGTGCTATTTTCGAATAACTAGCAGTTTAGTTTTGCCAAATTTGTACCTTTAGCGTATGGGCCAGGATATTAAATCTTACCATTTTGTCAAGTAACGTGCAGATAAATGGCAACTTCTGCACATACCAGTGTTGAAATATTATAAGTAAGATAAAGAAAGTATATGACTTTTAGTTGAGCCAATTTTTATAGATATACTTACAGTTGACTTTTGTATAAGCTATAGTCAGCTGCTGGTTGTTTCTCCAAGAGGCTCTAACCTCAATAATCGTATTCAACTGCACGTTCAAACACCTCCTTAGTCACATTTATAGATTTAGATAATGGTAGTTACTAATCAAGAATTGTCGATCTCGAACGCATTTATGTTGGTACCATATCACCTCATCTGACTGGGGCATACACTGTGCCTTGTATTTCAGTATGAACCTGGATTCATAGTAAGTATTAGATTAACATTCTTGAACAACTAACAATGACATCTGCCATAGAGGATGCATATGAAGATACAAAATATATACCGTATAGTAAATAATCTGAGTCTTATGCCCCTACTATCCACCACGACGGCTACCTTGTTGTTGCTTCTGGGCTCACGTATAAACCTCTTACAAAGCAGCTTCGGGCACCTTATTGTGATTCAAATGACGAAATGAGTGCTCTGTTTACACATAACATACCTAAGGTTATAGATTTCTAAGCTATCTCATCACAAAAAAAAACTAAATTCAAAAGCAAACAGCATGTTTCCTGTTAGCCTTAATAGTTTTATTAGAAGTGATGGTCATTCACGTTTAGGAACTTTGTAACGTGTGTTAGACATCGTGCTAGAATAGTCAATGGGATCGTGGATTGGACTAAGCTAAATGGGTATTAGTTTAGTTAAGCTTGCCTTATATCCAATCCAACCCATGTCCAAGCCCACGAAAGCCCATAGAAAGCCTTTTAGGGCATCAAGTCACTTGTACTATAAATACCCCTCAAATGGTCATTTGAGGGGTGTGCTTGAAAGTGTATGTGTGTGTTCTTCCTTTGCAATAAACATCATCTTTATTGTGTTTATCTTTTCTCTCTACATACACGGTTTGTATAAACATCAAGTCACCAACATCTTTATCTTTTCTTCTTCATCTTGTACGCTTTATGTTTGTGTTTGGGTTGAACGTGTTCTACGCGTTGCGTGGTTTCACGTGGTGATACTTGTGTTTGATAAGTGGGTTTGTGATAAGGTTGATAAAAGTAAGGTCCTACAATTGGTATCAATCGCCTAACAATGGTTTAGGAGTGGTTGGTTGAAGTTTTTTGTTGTTTATGTTGTTACGCGTAAGCTCTCGGTACTCATATTTGTCACGCTTAAAACTTTATTTTTTTGCACTAACACTCTGTTCCCGAGTTTTAATTTGGAGAGAAAAGAAGAGAAGTGGAGAGGAAACTAAAAAAAGTTGCATTCCCGAGTTTTTTCTGGAAAGAAAAGAAGAGAAAAGGAGAGGAAATTAAGCCAAAACTTCTCTCCTAATCTTCTTCCCAAATTGGGATGATTTGGAGAGAAAGTGATTTTTAAGCCTTTTTATGCTTATATCCATCTTCTTTTCTTTCCAACTTAGGAACACAAGATAAAAAATAAAATTTATTTTCTATCCTCTTCTTTTCTCTCTTTTTTCCCGTCTTCATTTCTCTTCTTTCAGTTTTATACTCGGGAACAGAGTGTAAAATCTTCAAGATTCTTGTGGTTTGAGGTTCCTTTAGTGTTAAGGAGTCTAGTTTTGGAAAAAAGTTTGAAGCCTTACGTGTTTTACATCAGTTTTAAACTCGTGTTTATTGACGTGTACATTTCTACGCGTAAGTTTTCTAAGCACTTTGGGTGAAAAAGGTCAACATATTTGTGTTATTGAAGTGTTTTTAAGGCTGTTTGTGCAAGATAAATTGTTTGAATCGTTGGAAATTTTTTACGCGTAAGTCAAAACCCTAGTTTTACGCGTAAGAAACTCAAAACCCTTTTTCTACGCATAACTTCCTACGCATAACTTTTTGGCTAAGAATCTTCGAGCATCAAAGGCTACTCAGTGCTTCCCTCACTTGGATAAGTGTGTGGAACACTTCGACTTGTGGATATCTTTTACGCTGTGACAGTGTAAAGGATTTTTGGTTCTAAACCTAAGTTTACGCATAAGCATAAACGCCTACGCGTAACAATCTACGCATAAGTTCCACTTACGCGTAAGGTTTCTACGACTAAGCATTTTTGTTTACGCATAAGCTTACGCTTAAGCCTAAAGGTTATGCGTAAGATACTGGTTACGCATAAAGAATCCTACGCATAAGCATTCCTACGCTTAAGAACTGGTTTACGAGTAAGATTTTGCGCAAAACTTCCAACGGCTATAACTTTGGACCATAACTCCGTTTTCAGCGTTCTACCCATCAAAACGACCGTGAGAACGAGGAGATTGGCACGCCGAATTCGGGTCAACCTTCAAGTCCTAAATACGCTCTGAAAAGAAGTTATTGAGGTTTTTAAGTTTTTTAGACCAAATTTTCCCTACAACAACCGAGCTTAATCTTCTTCAACCACAACTCTTTTATCGTTGAATCGATCCTACATCAACTTTATCATAACATACCTTCATCAATGGCAACTCAACAAGATATTCATGCAGCCGGTGCCGAAAACCGTCCTCCTATGTTGGAAAAAGGTGGTTATCTTCAATGGAAAAGTCGTATGCTTCGCTACATCAAGACCAAACCTAATGGAAAACTCATGATTAACTCCATTACGAATGGACCCTTCAAGCCTCGACAAATCCTAGACCCTGGAACTCCTGACGTCCCACCATCTTTTCATACTCAAACTGAATCAGAATACACTGAAGAGGATCAGAAGCAAGTCGATGCAGATGACATGGCAATTCATATTGTCCAACTGGGTTTACCAAGAGACATATTTTCTGCGGTAGACAGTTGTGAAACTGCTTTCGATATGTGGGAACGTGTTAGACCACCATCTTTGTCATGGAACAGAAATTGGTCAACAAGACATGGAGAACAAGCTGCTAACTGAATGGGAAAAGTTCACTTCTACTCCAGGAGAATCCATTGAATCCTACTATGGAAGGTTCTGCACTTTAATGAATGAGCTGATCAGAAATAAGTTGACACCCAGAACTATCGTGAGCAACATCAAGTTCTTGAACAATCTACCAGAAGAATGGGGATGATATGTCACTATTGTCAACCAAACAAAAGACTTACATCAAGTGAACTTTGATCAACTCAACGATTTTCTGAAACAAAACCAAAATGAAGTGAATGAAGTCAGGCAAGAAAGATTAGCAAAGAATCATGATCCATTGGCACTCATTGCAAAGACTCAAACTCCAGTGAATACACAACAACAAGCTTCATCATCTTCCACTAACAACAACTTGCAGCAATACATCCCTCAACAACAAAACTATCCACCTGAACAACAACATTACCAGGAACAAGGAATCACTGATCTTGAAATGGAACCAGAAGAAGCTTTGTCACAAGTATTTTCTTTATTGGTTAAAGCATTCAGAGGTCGCTATTTCACACCAACTAACAACAACCAAAGGATTTCATCAAACACTCGCAACAGGCAAATTGCACAGCCGGGTGTGAACATGGGTAATCAAAGACAAATGGTTGGAGTTAATGCGAACCCACAGGGATATGCTACTGGATTTCGCATGGGTAATCAAGCGGTTCCGAATCAGGGTAATCAGTTGGGTCAGAATGTTGGGAATAGAGCAGTGGGTAATCAAAATGGGAATGTAGCAGCTCCAGTCATTGGGAATTATGGAAATGTGAATCAGGGTAATCAGGTTACGTGTTATAACTGTCAAGGATTGGGTCACATGGCAAGGAATTGTCCAACTAACCGAAAAAGAAGGATCTTGCGTATCTTCAGAAAGCTATCATGTTGGTACAAAAGGAACAATCTGGACTTCAATTGAGTGCTGAGGAACATGACTTTATGGCTATTATGGATGATTTGGAAGACCTCGAGGAACTCAATGTAAACTGCATCTTCATGGCAAATCTTCAGGAGGCTAATTACGACACTGATTCTGACGCACCTCCTGTCTATGACGCCAACGCAGTATCTGAGGTACCAATCACTGATCCATGCTATAACAATGTCATATTTGATATGTTTACTCATGACGAACAGCATTCTGTGACATCAGCACCTACTCATGATACATACCTGGACAATCCGAGTTGTAGCAATACTAACTCTGAAACTCCAGATGTGGATCCTAGTGGAGACTGTGTGGCACAAAATACTGAGACTGATGAGGAAACACGTGCTTATTTTGAATCATTAATCAATAACTGTGGCATTGAAATCGAAAAAGTCAAAAAGGTCAATCGCGAAGTTAAGGCCGCGAATGCTAAATTGACCGCTGAGCTTGAGAGTTACAAGGAGAACGCAAAAGCCTTTGAATTTCAGAAAAATAAAGAATCAGAATTAGAAATTCGTTATCGAAATTTGGTTTCTAAAGAACAACTTTTGCAAATCAAGTATAACACACTTGATGTGAATTTGAACTTAAAAATTAAATCTTTAAACAAGGAAATTTCTGATTTAAATAACCAACTTTCTAAACAAAAAGAAATGTTTTCTAATCTTGAAAAAGAGAAGAAGCAGTTGATTACTGATTTTTCAAAACGAGAAGATTCTCTTCTTGATGAAATTCTTGATAAAAATGAAAAAATCCAAACTTTGGAAAATTTGCTTCTTAAAACGGGTCATTCTGCTCAAACAATCAAGATGCTTTCTAATCAAGTAAATCCGCGTTTTCATACTAATAATAGAATGGCACTTGGTAACGACCCTTCTTCGTTCCTCAAGAAAGCTCATAAATCTCAGAATGTGTTAAACAATGGAAATGCTTTACATGAACCCATTATTGTTCGTGATTCTCTTGAAATGTTGGAACTATCTAAGGAGAGTAGAGAAAGAATGAAACAAAAACATCCGGAAATCAAACCTATTGATTATAACAAATGGAACAAAATTAACGGAATTACTTTTGTTAATCAAAAAGAAAAGTCAAAGTTTTCCATCACACCAAGTGTTTCAAACAAAGAGTCAACACCTGTTTCAAAATCTGTTTCAAAACCAGTTTTTGTCTCAAATTCTCTTTCGAACATTGAACAAATGTCTTCAAACAATCCTTTTAACACAAGTGATGCGAGAAGTATTTTAGAAAATATGAAAACTAGAATTGTGGATCTTCAAGACACTGTTAAAACTAAAACCAATATTACAACAAACATTTGGTTTAATAGTTTTGATAATGAAAATAAAAAGTACTTTGAAACTCAAATTGCCCCTCAGCTGAATGCCATCAGTGCAAGGGTAATTCATTTTGAACAAGCATTTTTGAAAGTAACAGCTGACTTTGTCAAGGACCATAAATCCATGGTAAAGCAAGCTAATGACTGTGTTGAACAAATCAAAGTTTTGGAAAATTTAAATGACTCTCTCTTCGAAGATGTTCTGACTACTGATATTATGTCCATTATTCTACAAACATATTCTGTTGAAGATCATGAAAGACTCTAGTCTGAGACCTCCAAAATTGTTTCAAAATATGAAAAAGCACTTGAGAAACTTGAAAAAGAAAATATCTCATATTTTAAACAACTTGATCGAAAAACTGAGGAATGCAAGTATGACAAATTGTCATATGAGCGTGCCTACAATGACATGAAAGCGAAAAATGATCTTTTGAGGGCTCAGCTGGAATGTCAAAAAGGAAAGGCAGTGGATACTAAGATTCCAAAACCATTGACTGAGGAGAAAGCAAATGTTCCCAAATCGTTTTTAAAACCAAAAATGTCTGTTTCTATGCCTCCTCCAAAAGTCAATGAGAAAAATGTTTTATCAAAACCAGTCACTCCACCTGCCTTGCCTAAACAAAATGATAAAGGAAAAGCGGTTATTGAGAAACCAAAAGTTTTAGCTCCTAGCCTTTTTAAGATGAGTACCACTAATGCGTCTGCCTCCACATCTAAAACATATGGAACAAATGACATAAGTTTAGAAAAGCACTCTAAAGAGACTAGGAAAGGTGAAACCACTTCTCTAGATAAGATTGTGAATCCTAATGAGTGTGCCTTACCTTCTACAGGACTAGGAAGCACCTCTAGGAGCAGCAGACTAAAGCCTAAGAGCAATACAAGGAACAATAGAGTTTCGCTTGCCTCTAAGAGTAGTAGCTTGAATAAAGAGAAGAAAGTAGAAGAACACCCATGGAATTTACCGCTTTGTAATAAGAAAGACAATTCATATGAATGTAACGAACCTATGAAATCTGCTAAGTTTAATGAATCTGTTGAATCTGTTTGTTTAACTTACAAGAAATCCTTAACTAATGTTCATGATGATTGTGTTTTTAAGAATGAGATTGTTAAGCCTATTAAGAAGAATGTTCCCAAAAGAACTTATGCTAAACGAATAGGAAGACTAGTTTCGAGACTTAAGCTTTACACTACTGATAGAGAGCATAATGTTTACTTTAGGGATGACATTTGGAAACCCACGGGTAGAACTTTCACACTCCAGAATGGTAGAATGAGTGATGCATCTGTCTTACCAATAGACAACTTCTATGAGTGTGATCATGATTTTACCTCTAACCCAAAGGAACCAAAATCGAAACGGTTTCCAAAATCTTCTTCTTCTGTGATTGGCAGGTTATCGAAATATGTCTTTGGATCGTCGACTCGGGTTGCTCCAAGCACATGACCGGGAATCTGAAGCTGCTGGTCAATTTCATCTGGAAATTCATGGGAACCGTACATTTCGGAAATGATCATGTAGCAGCTATCATGGGTTATGGAGATCTACCTTTTGGAAACTATTTGATCACTCGGGTTTACTATGTCGAAGGGTTGGGACACAATTTGTTTTCAGTCGGGCAGTTCTGTGATGCAGATTTAGAGGTTGCTTTTAGGAAAAATGCTTGCTTCGTTAGAAACTTGAATGGCACTGATCTCTTAACTGGGAATCGTGATACAAACTTGTATGCTATCGACATAAATCAAATGGCCTCTTCATCACTAATATGTCTTATGACACGAGCATCTGGAACACAGTCCTGGTTGTGGCACAGACGGTTATCCCATCTCAATTTTGACACCATCAACAATCTTGCCAAAGACAACATCGTCAATGGACTTCCAAAGTTCAAATACACCAAGGATCACTTATGTCCATCATGCGAATAAGGAAAAAGCAAAAGAGCATCATATAAACCCAAACCCGTACCTAGTTCGGAAGCAAGGTTGCATATGCTGCACATGGACTTATGTGGCCCAATGAGAGTTGAAAGCATTAATGGGAAAAAGTATATTCTTGTTATCGTTGATGATTATTCAAGATATACATGGGTTAGGTTTTTGAGATCAAAAGACGAAGCACCAGGCATCATCATCACCTTCATGAAACGTATTCAAGTACTTCTTCAAGCTCCTATAAGAGTTGTAAGAACAGACAACGGCACTGAATTCACAAATCAGGAGTTAAGAGCTTATTTTGAAGATGTTGGACTAACTCATCAGACATCAGTTGTTAGAACTCCACAGCAAAATGGGGTAGTTGAAAGAAGAAATCGTACTCTTGTAGAAGCTGCTCGCACAATGCTAATTTATTCCAGTGCACCATTATTTCTATGGGCTGATGCTGTTGCCACTGCTTGTTTCACTCAGAACCGATCCCTAATCCATCCAAGATTCAATAAAACCCCATATGAAATTGTGAACAACAGAAAACCTGATATCTCTTATTTTCACGTGTTTGGCGCTTTGTGCTATCCAACGAACGACAGAGAAGATCTAGGTAAATTGAAAGCTAAAGGTGATATTGGAATCTTCATTGGATATTCAGATAACTCGAGGGCATTCAGGGTGTATAACAGAAGAACTAGGAGGATCATGGAGACGATGAATGTGAAATTTGATGAACTTTCACATATGGCTTCTGAGAGACTCGCTCTAGAACCCGCACTAAACCCGCAGACTTCTGGACACATCAGTTCAGGACTCGTACCTCAAAGAGCTCAATCAACTTCGTTTGACAATCCTAAAGAACAAGAATGGGAGAATTTCTTCGAGTTAATGTTCGATGAATACTATGGTGGAACTTCGACAAATGCATCAAACCATCATTCCGCTGCACCCGCTCAAAATCATCCACCACCACCAACAGAAGATGCATCTACAACGGTCGAAACCAATGCACCAACTCCATCTACATCATCTACATCTACTACAGTTATTGCACCCGTTCTACCAGCAGTTGATGAGCAAAACCAAAACCGAAACGATGCAATGTTAGATGAAGACTTATTTAAAAACTCGTTTGCTATGGAATCAGCTGAATCTTCTTCAAGCTTACGAGAACCATCTAACTCGCATACGTATAACCAACGGTATCCTTCTACTCTGAAGTGGACAAAAGACCACCCAATTGAACAAGTTATTGGTGAACCTTCAAGGCCAATTCAGACGAGACGCCAACTTGCCACCGATTGCGACTTGTGCATTTACCTTTGCTCAATTAGCAATATCGAGCCAAAGAACATTCGTGAGGCCATGGCAGATCCCGCATGGATAGAAGCAATGCAGGAGGAACTTCTCCAATACCGTCTACATGACTCTTGGGATATGGTTCCAAGACCCATTGACGTTCGCGTCATTGATCTTAAATGGTTATGGAAGAACAAAAGGGATGAAGAGATGACTGTTATTCGCAACAAAGCTCGTCTTGTGGCCAAAGGATACAGACAAGAGGAAGGGATAGACTTTGAAGAGTTATTCGCGCCGGTAGCCAGACTAAAAGCAGTCAGGATATTCTTAGCCTATGCAGCTCACAAAAACATCAAGGTTTATCAGATGGACATTAAGACCACGTTCTTGAATGGAAATCTGAAAGAAGAAGTGTACGTGAGTCAGCCAGAAGGCTTCATAGACATGGCACATCCAGACTACGTCTACAAACTCAAAAAGGCAATCTATGGTTTAAAGCAAGCTCCGAGAGCGTGGTATGACGAACTGTCCTCTTTCCTTATCCTAAACAATTTCACCAAAGGAACAGTTGATCTTACCTTGTTTACACAAAAATGCAAAAATGACATTTTGATTGTTCAGATTTACGTGGACGACATCATCTTTGGGTCCACTAATCCGAATCTTTCAAAACATTTTGAAAATCTCATGAAAAGCAAATTTGAAATGTCCATGATGGGGGAACTAAAATTCTTTCTTGGTTTACAAATACATCAGTCCCCTCGTGGAATTTTTATAAATCAAGCTAAATACACAACTGAGATTTTGAATAATCATGGTATGGATAATTGTGATTCGGTCGGAACACCAATGGTAACTTCACCAAAAATTGGAGCCGATTTGTTTGGGAAACCTATTGATCCGAAGAAATATCAGAGCATGATTGGTTCTCTCATGTATCTTACTGCTAGTCGACCAGATATTCATTTTGCTGTTTGCTTATTAGCACGGTTTCAGGCAAAGCCTACCGAACTGCACCTCAAAGAGGTTAAAAGGATCTTTCGGTATCTGAAGACATCCATTCACATGGGACTTTGGTATCCGAAGGAATCCGAATTTGATCTAATTGCCTTTTCAGATGCGGACCACGCAGGTGATCAAGTTACAGCAAAAAGTACATCCGGAGGAGCACAATTTTTGGGTGAAAAGTTAGTCAGCTGGTCTTCAAAGAAACAAGATTGCACTGCACTTTCAACCACTGAAGCTGAGTATGTGTCTCTATCTGCGTGTTGTGCTCAAGTTCTATGGATGAGAACACAACTCACAGATTATGGCTTTACTTTCGATAAAATACCTATGTATTGTGACTCGAAAAGTGCCATAGCCATATCATGCAATCCTGTTCATCACTCAAAGACTAAGCATATCCGTGTCCGCTACCACTTCATCAAAGAGTACGTCGAAAATGGTACTGTTGAATTATTCTTCGTGAAGACTGATTACCAACTCGCCGATCTATTAACTAAAGCCCTTCCAAAAGAAAGGTTTGACTACTTAGTTCGACGAATTGGAATGCGAAGCCTAACCCCTGAGGAGTTAGAACGTCTTCTCGAATCTTCTTGAAAATGATTTTTCCAAAAAGCTTTGCTGTAAATATTTTTGAAAAACAAAATACAAAATTTGAAAAACCAACAAAAGCAAAATATAAAAATATAAAACTTTCAAAAATACAAAAACAATCTAAAATCAAAAATCCAAAAATATTCTTCTACGACATGTCTCTCGTATAATCGATATTCTGTACGTTTCTAGAAATGTCATTCAACAATGATACGGGCATGTACAGATGCTTGAGCAAGAGTTCTTTAATATGTTTTCTAAAAACATGTCGTTTCTCATAATTTCTTCAAATATGGCTTTCGTATACTTCAGTACGAAACCCGGACCAAAATGATGACTTTTGATTATTTTTCAAATCAAAACTCGTGTTTTTTTAATGAAAATCACTAGTGTACGCTTCAGTACACTACATTTAAAAATGATGAGAAATCATCATCGTCTTGAGCACCTTTTCAAGATTGTTCAAAAAGATTTTTCAAAATCTTTCAAAATATTTTGTGCTCAAGATAACTCCCTCTAAAACTCTTTAATTGATTATGCTTTATTAAAGGGGGAGTATAAAACAAAAATGTTCCAAATTCATGCTTAAATCAAATCCGTTTGTCTCCCCAAAAGATTCTAAAATGTTGTTTAATCCGTTGATATCAAAAATATCACGAATATGCTATTTTTGAGGGGGAGGAGACGTGATTAAAATGTGATCAAAAAGTTTAATGATCGTTGTTTGATTCTCAAAATGAGCTCGACTCAGTTGAAACCAATGAATTGACGAGGAATCATGTACCATCTCGAGAAACTTTCTATGGAATTGACCAGGATGGGTAATAATTTCAAGCTAGTTCTCTAGTGATGTAAACGTGTCTTGAATCGGTCTTGTTCATTTAAAGTCGATCAATTCAAAAAGTGTGAACTTTACCCTCTATGTGCAGATTTCTGTCATAACTTATAAGCACATGTGAAGGGGGAGTGTTTCTGAAAATATAAAACTCATGGAGTGTTTCAAACATGTTTTCTAACATAAACACTCTGAGAGATTTTCAAGAAAAATGGTTTTATGGCAACAATAGGACAGTCATGGAGTTATAAGGTGACTAAGGATAGGAAATTCGTCCTATGATCCGCCAGAACCGGAGGGATCTATCCAAGGACATCACAAATAGTTAGTACTAGAAGTCCTTAGGTATGATTGAAAAAAGGAGTAATGTGAGAAAGGAGAAAGAAGGGGTTGAAGAATTGAAAAGAAAAGCAAAAGAAATGGTGAAAAGAAATAGCCCTCCATAATCAATCTTAGGGCAGAAACCGGGTTCAATTCATCTGCTACTGGTTGTCACTAGATGACACTGGTATTGAAGACAAAGACATCATGGACCCAGTGACGCACTGCACTAAACCTTCTAAGCCACTCAATTCCTCTCAAAAGGGATTTGTTTCATTCTCACTGGGAACCCTACATAATCTATCGACTTTCTCTTAGAGATCGTTGATATTGAAGAAGGAGACCCTCTCCCTAGTCTCCGCTCAGGCAAACCATAATGCACTATTGAGTCTAGAGCCACGAGATTCATCAAAAAGATCTCATAGGAACACTTGACGTGACATCGCTTGCTGTTCATCAATAAGAACACAAGTGATATATTCTAGAGTCCTACGCAGATCTTAGCAATCTGCCAGAACATTTATGAGAAGTTTCAAATCTGTGATCTTCAGTGATTGAATGGAAACTACTGCCAGGGTCAACATCAAGCAGCCCTGACAGCAGGTCACTTCGGTAACTCCCCGTGGATTACGCTTAGTGTGTCTCAAACGGTCTACAGTCATGGGGTGATGCTTCGGTGTACCTCAGCGACTCATCTGAACTGTAGGTGTATTTCGGTACATCGCGTTATCTCACTTGTGGGACTCCAGTTCAGGAACGGCCCTTGTGAGAATTAGAGACGTGTTTTCACACTATGCTGTTAACACCCTCGAAATTCAAACTTGTAAGTGCCGGAATCCGCTTATTACTAACCTGTTTTATGTTTTCTTCTTATGGAAGCTCCGGAGCGGATTGATCGTGCAGACTCTCCACATGCTCATACCAACAACACATGAAAGTTCTCATCAAAATCGAAGGCTACACAAAGTCAAAGATGATTCTTCGTCAATGTCAAAGAATCGACAAAGTTTAAAGACTCGAGAACTACATCATTGGTAACCAAAAGACAAATAGAATTGTGAGCATGGTGGAGAAAGGTGTGGAGACACCTAACCAACGAAGTTGACAACGGCAGACAACCACATTAACCGATCACAAAGCATGAAGGAACAAAGAATTAAGACTATTCTATATCAACACACAAAGTTCAAGCTCGAGAAAAGTAAAGACCTTATCAAGTGGAGCATCTTTTGAATGACCACCCCTTAGAGGGAGATTGTTAGCCTTAATAGTTTTATTAGAAGTGATGGTCATTCACGTTTAGGAACTTTGTAACGTGTGTTAGATATCGTGCTAGAATAGTCAACGAGCTCGTGGATTGGACTAAGCTAAATGGGTATTAGTTTAGTTAAGCTTGCCTTATATCCAATCCAACCCATGTCCAAGCCCACGAAAGCCCATAGAAAGCCTTTTAGGGCATCAAGTCACTTGTACTATAAATACCCCTCAAATGGTCATTTGAGGGGTGTGCTTGAGTGTGTGTGTGTGTGTTTTTCTTTCAAGTAATAAAAGTTTTCTTTTCATCATATATCATACACATAAACATAGAACATCAAGTCACCAATCTTTTCTTTCTTCATCTTATACGCATAACGTGTGTTCATCTTGTGAAGGGTGGTATACGCGTAAGGTTGATAAAAGTAAGGTCCTACATTTCCATATCAAATTGAAGTGAGGACTTTCATCAAACACTTCATATACAAAATTTATCAAATATTTTATAGTCTTTTTGTTGAATACAATCTATAAAAACGAAAACCAAATAATCAATAACGAAACTACATAAATGCATAAGAAAATAATCTTGAATTCATTATACATCAAATGTGATTGGTAACCTTATTAAATTATAATCGGCACAAAAAAATAAAGCTAAAAATTTTACCTTAAATTGAAGATGCTTGATTTGTGATAAATCTTTCTCAATAGACTTTGCGATCATTAAGAGATTGTGGATTGTTTTAGGGTTTTTGTTGATTTTGATTGTTTTAGGTTAATCCGAATCATGGGATAAACCATGATTTTAAGGTGAACCGTAATATGCAAAAATAGGATGATTTGGTGAATTTTATAGAATGAATCGAGACTTGTTTTAGGATTAAGATTGATTTCTTGTTGAAACTTATGTGTAGTTTAATTTTGGGCAATACAAATTGAATTGATTGTGTTGCTGAAGATCAGGATTAGGAGTTTCATTCTTGGAGGCGTGTGTTCTTGGTGCTGATCGAGTGGAAAGAGCGTGTAAATAAAATAGGTGGCATTGCCACGTAATTAAATGTTGCCAGCATGACATTTAAGGCTGCCAAGTGGCATTTGTGACATGGCATGTTCCTCTATTATATATGTGGGGAGATATGATTTTAAAATGCATGCAAAACTATAAAGTTCCAAAACTATTATTATATCGTAAGATTGTTTCAAGAACCAATCTAAATAAATTTTGAATTATTTTATATAAAATTAACCACAAAAGTAAAAAAACGGTTTTTCGTAAAAATCGAGACAATTTTTTTAAGACAAATGATGCAAATGTGCAAAGTGCTAAGTGCTAATTCAATGATTAATATGTTAGTATATTAATATATTAGTATATTAATTATTATACTTTTTATGGATAACTCTAAATGATTGTTTAAACATGAAAGTTTTCTTTAAATTATAAGCATTCTTTTATTTATATCTTCTATCTATGTAGGACAAGTGTTATAAACAATATTAATGATACAAACATTTTCATAAATATATACTTTACAAGATGTAAACATTATAAGCACTCTTTTATTTATATCTTTTATCTATATGGGACAAATGTTATAAAAAATATTAATGATACAAACATGTTCTAAAATATATTTTATTTACTTATTACGAGGTGTTGATTATTACATATATATTTCATAAAAAAATGTTTCTACTTACTTGTGACTACGGACCACTGTCAACTGATTTGACCATAACCCCATAACATTATTGACTACCGTGACGCAAAATCACGCCACTTTCAATTGTTTTTATATGAATTAGCTTGATATTATTCATCACTTTTTTTAAAGTTACTCAAACTCATTATGTTTTCGCTATTGGTAAAGTTATTGTAATTGAAAACATAAAATTGAAAACATTTTTTGCCGAAAACTTTATTACTTGATACCCGCCGCCGCAACGCGCGGGTACCCTACTATAATATTTTAAAGTGTTGAAATATGCTACATGAAATTCTTGGCATCCGCAAATTTATCGTCACATAAAACGTTTTAGATTATAAAGCATGGTTCATTGAAAATTTTTATTTCAGAGTATCCGTCGCTGCATCGCGCGAGTACCCTGCTAATTTACTTTAATATATGGTTTAGGTTTCATTGTAAGTTATTTTTAAGTATTTTGATTAATTAATAAAGTGTGTTTTTTAGGGTGTTATACACTTTTGAAGTTTTATCCCCGTTCCTGTATATTTTAGCTTATCAAATATTGTTTTCGCGTCCCGTGTCATAAAAAATACAATAACAACAAGCTATATTTCATTATGTTTGTAGCTTTTGTTGGAAATTATGGTCATTTTTTTTAGATTTGAATGACAACTGATGGTCATCATGTGTACTAATGGGAGTTAAGAACAAGATTAATGTTTGGTCAATTGTAATGACCGAATTACGTTTGTGTTCATGAGCCATTAGTAGATTTAATTGTGACCGTTTCTTTTCCTCATCTCCTTTTACCTATAAATGAGAGCTTTTCTCATTTGTTTAAACACACCCAAAAAAACACAAAACTAATTCCTCTCCTTTTGTTGTTGACCTCGATGTTGATTCATTTTGTATCGGTTTGTAATAGAGGGAAGACACGGTTTTGGTTCGCCCGGAGTTATCCGTTGTTGTTGTATCCTGGGAGATAAACGTTCGTGATTCTCAAGCACCATGGAGAGGACGAATCTATCTTAAGGAAATTGTGAGCATCACAGGCCTCAACATTTGTCTTGTTTGTGTTTTTGAGTCTCCACGCAAAAAACTTACGGTATCATTTTCTACATTTTTATGTTTCCATGTTACGGTTTATTTGTCTCATATAACAATACACGTAATATTTACAACATTCTTAAGACATATTTTTTGTGTTGCTATTAAAGACAATTTTTCATTCGGGAAAAAGAAAAAAAAAAAAAACGAAGCTTGAGTTTTGAAATTATTTTACTAATTGTGTTTTCTGTCAAAAGGAAAAATAAAATAAAACCGTTTTGTTTTGATCATGTCACTGTTGGTGTAGCTATTATTAAATTACATGTGAGTAATTGATCCTAAATGTTTTAGACTGTTTTTATATATTTAAATATATGAAATATGGAAGCTCCCTAATTCATAAATAGATATAGGATACGGTATATTGTAACAGCTATTTGATATGGTCCATGTTGAGTAACAAACAAGTTAATGCAAAAGGAAACTGACCTACTTTATTATCTTTCATTAAAAAAGTTTGGTATGTTGCATGTTGTTGATTTGCGAATGTAGAGTATCACAAATTAAAAAAATAATATGTATACTTTTACGAGTGCCTATATCTGGTTTCGAAAGAAATATGAGAATCAACTTGGTAGTCTAAATTATTCCCCTATCATCAAGGACGGAGTCAGAATTTCAAGTTGAGGGAGGCCGAGATTTTATTTTTTTAAAAAGTACAGATACGTTGATCCAAGTGATAACAGCAAATAGTCCTAAATATTAAGTATCAATTTCCCCTGATATTGCTCGTTATTTATATCATTTATATGGATTTACGCTTGTTTTCAATTGTTTTCCACTTTCAGGTAAATTACGAGCATTGGAGCTAAAGAGACGCGGAAATGGAAACATATCTAAAGATTTATCACAGTATGCTATTTTGAAGAAGTTACGGCGTAACTCATCTATCATATTACGCCGTAACTATTGCGTGACTCAGTATGCCAACTTATCTGAAGGTTACGGCGTAACTCCTCCCAAAGGTTACGACGTAACTACATTAGGTCAAAAGAGGTTCCACGCCGCTAATACTTATGCCGTAACTACTTCATCTATTACGACGTAACCGAGTTTATTGAAGACTACGGCGTAACCACTCATTAGGTTACGCCGTAACCAGCAGATCTAGTGCATTTTACGAAGAAATAGAAGGTTACGGCTTAACTCCTATATTGGTTACGCCGTAACCCAGATCTGGCCTATAAATACCCCACGATTTCCAGCATTTCTAATCATCCCATTCCACACACAACACTCTGAGAACGTGGGAAAAGCTCAAGGCAGGTCTAGGAGAGCATACAGAGCTGTTTCCAAGGGAGAAGTCACTCCATTACGATAAGCATTAGCGTTTTATATTTCTTTTACTTTCAATTCATGTATTTCGTACCTTTGAATATTGAATTGATTTGCATAATTAATATGAGCGGCTAAGCACCTTTTGGTGCTAGCCTAGTTATGATTCCTTAATTGTTTTGTTTGCATTTACTTTACTTCCGTACAATTATTTCTAAGTGTATGCATGCATAGTTCATTGGTAGCCACTCTTGGTTCGGTAGTTTTGAATGACGGTAGAGGCCAATTGCCTAGGAGATATGACCAACTGACACTAGGTGAGCGGACTGAGACGGGAAGGGTAAGATATGACCAACTGAAGACCCTTTCTACTTGTGCGATTTGACCAACTGATCACCTATCGTTTGGATGATCTTAAGAATTGGGGGGTGTAGTGTCTAAGTTCCTAACGGTCGGGCACTCACTATTATGAATCTATCATGTAGCGGTACTTAATGACTTGGCTTAGGGGACCAGGATCAACAGGACTTATGACGGTGCGCCTGATTTCTCCTGTGGTGGCATCTTTGCTGATAGGTTAGGGAGAATTGACCAAATGTTGTCCTCTCGAATTTGATCCCACCTGGAGTAATTGGAAGTAAGTAGACGTAGACATAACTAGCTAGGATGATTAACTAGGTTAGCACCACTTCTCTCTATTGATTTCCCCTTACCATTTATCTGCTTTTATTTACTTTATTCTGCATTAGTAGTTTAATTAATTGAATCCCTATCGAAACCATTATTATTCTGTGACACTAGACTTAGTAATAATCCAACACACATAGCTCTTGGGACGACCTCGGCTTTACCGTTTACTACACTACACACGACCGGGTACACTGCCCGTTAGTGCACTAGGGTAGACTATAGGTATAGCGAGACAATGTAAATATTAAGACCTGGTCAGTAAAACGTGCATCAAGTTTTTGGCGCCACTACCGGGGAGGTATATTAGGGTTGATATTAAGTCTTAAAATTCGTTTTAAACTTTTCTCACGATCATATTTCAAGTTTTCAGGTACCATGGAAGCTGTTAACATCGATGACCTCACTCTTGAGGAATATTTGGCGTTGACAAGAGAAGAACAAGGACCAGGTATTGTTAGGCCAACTATAGCAGAAGATGCTCAATTCGAAATCAAACCTCAATTCATGAGAGAATTGCGTGCAAATCCCTTCTTTGGAAGCATCACCGATGATGCCCATGAACATGTAGACAATGTCGAATACATTGTCAGCCTATTCAAGATTTCCAGAGTCTCACACGATGCTATAATGTTACGAGTATTCCCTATTTCTCTTACGGGAGCTGCAAAAATATTTCATTCAGAGATACTGTCCTCCATCTAAGACAGCTAAGCAATTGGAAGAAATTCATAACTTCAAGCAGGAGGGTGATGAAACGTTATACCAAGCTTGGGAAATATATAACGAATTGTTATACAAATTCCCTACTCATGATCTCAACAACCAACAAAAGGTGAATGTCTTCTACAAGAGACTGAACATCTCATCAAGACAAATGATTGATTCTCAAGGGCCGATTCCTAGTATGATACCCACTGTGGCTTTAGAAACTATTCAAAAAATGGCAGACCACTCTCACAAATACCACAATGGAGGAAGCAACCGAAGTAAGAATGATGATATGGAAGGGCTTTCAGCAATAAACAATAAATTAGAAAGCCTTGGAAGAGAAATGAAGAAGCTCAAGGAAAATGTGCATTCCATTTAAGTTAAGCGAAACGGGACTCCACCTTCTAAAGAATGTTCCTCCAACGAAGAAGTTAAAAGGATCGGAGAAGTTAACTATAGAAGAGAATTCCATTTCAACAGCTACAATAATAACGGACCCAGATATCGAGAAAAATCTCCTGGGTACTACACGAGAATCAACAATAATCCTCCTAAACCTAGCCTTGAGGAAATAATGCACCGGCACATCGAAGAATCTACAAAAAAGGGAGATAGACTCAAGGAGTGGATGGTAAAAGCAAAGGAGGACACCAATATGAACCTACGTAACCAAGATGCTGCTATTAAGAACATCGAAACACAAATTAGGCAATTGGCTAAAAACCTTGAAACAAGTAATGCTAAAGCCATTGCCTGCAAGGCCATATTTGCGCAAGATAAAGCAAAGAAAGAGCAGTGCACATCCTCTATCACTAATGATATTTCCGGGATTAACTACCTAAGAGAGGATGATAAATCAGAAGACAACAAGGTCCTGCCAAGCCAACTTCTTGAAAAACAGCAATACCAGGAAAGTTTTCTTCTCCTGTTAGGAATTAGAAAATTCCATGTTAAAGTGTCGGTCACCCCAACTATGGTTTAGTATATGTTAGCTCATAGACGTGTCATTATTTACGTTATTTAGTAGTTAATTAGTTAGTTTGTAGTATAGTTTAGTTTAGTGTAACACCGTGGAGGAAGGACGGGTCTTTACCCACTGTATGCCTGATCCACAGTCTGTCAGGAGGACGTATGCTTTGTAACTATAAATACCTCTTCCATCCATGGAAGGGGTGTAGCTTCTTTGAATCTAACCTTTCATTTTTGTAAAGCAACTCTCTTTCAAGAACCTCCTCTCTACTCTCTTCATCTCTCTAATGGCTTTCTTATTTAATCATTGTCCTAGACCACCCGAATCATCAAACAACATTAAATACACGATCCTACAATTGGTATCAGAGCCATGGTTGTGTTGTTTTGATGATCCGAATGGTTGTTGAGGCGGGTTAGGATGCGGTTTATGTGCGGTTTGATTAAGATTGTGTGATGTTTGATGTGGTCGTTATATGGTCTTGATGTTGTGTCCTTATCGGGTTCTCAAGTTGATGTTGTTATGGTTATGGTGTATGGTTTTTGTTGTTTCATGAGGTTAAACACTCCCTAAAACTGTTTTATACAGGTTTTAACAGTTTTATGCAAATTGATAACATGTGGTATACTGATTTGTAGTCAACTTTGCTGGTACAAAATCTATCTTAAGTAGTTTAGCAATCTGTATAGCATTAACTGTAATCCGTGTTTGCAGTTTTGGGTTATTCAGTCTATCAAATTCATACATGCGAGTTAACTGGTTTCATCCAAGCGAGTTGACAGTTTTGACTGTCCTGATTCAATGTATTATTGGATGCGAGTTGTTATCACAATGTCCAAATACAATGGCTGTAAAGCGAGTTGGGTTTCTGGTCCAGTTTTAATGCGAGTTACTTAACTCGCATATGGTATAATTGCACTTGCTTTTGAGCGAGTTGCTGCTGATGCGAGTTGAGTCAAAAATCACATGCGAGTTAAGTCAAAAACTGAAGCAAGTTATCTAAACTAAATGATGCGAGTTGCACTCAACTCGCTTTTGAGCGTGTTGTTACTTATGCGGGTTTGTTCTGAAGCGAGTTGTCAGGTTGTGTAAAGATGTGAGTTTGGTATTGATGCAAGTTGGGTAAAGATGGGTGTTGGGTAAGATGGGAGTTGGGTGATGCGACTTGACAAGTTGATGAAGAAGACTATCTACACTATAATAACAATCTCAGTACAACAACATCTATGAACTACATCTATGACCATCAAACATTAATCCACTTGCTACATCAAAGGCGTCAATCTATCATCTGCCAATAACAGTTTCAGCCACAAGCATTACAACCACAATACAACAAGACTCATTTCAAAAATCTCCATAATACAACACAACTCGAACTCGGACTCATAATCTCAACTTGTAGAACACAAAGTCTCATCAATTAGTCAAGATACTTCAACAATGATCTCAGTTTTGATTCATGCGATATACAAGAAACATCAAGATTCGAAGTCCTTATACACGAATATTCACCATCATTGATCAAATTGTTTGTGATAATTTTCGAAAATAAAGAAATGATATAAACTATTTTTTCAAATCATTTCTTGTTCTCGTTTGTTAAAGACTTTAACTAAGCTGATCTCAGATCATCTTCTTTTCATATAAATACTTTAGCACATCAAGACTCGAGGTCTATTGAACGAAAATGAATGATAAAGATCTTCATCGATTCTTTCTTTTGGGGTCATACTTCAATGGTATTTTACGAATCAAAAGACAAGATTGATAACATTAATCATTATCCTCGTGTCTTAACATCGTTCCAGAAAAACAAAAACATAAAGGCAATAAGTCAAGAAGAAACCTACCCATGGCCGTTTGATAGATCTTGTAGCCGGTTTCAAAGTTCTTCAATCTCACCATACCTGTGGCGTTAATGACCTTCATTCCATCCCTGTGGCTAAGTCGTTTCAAGACCATGTTCCAGCTCTGCCATCCCTGTGGCGAGCTAATACTAACCTGAGTTTCAGAGAAAATAAGTTGCTCGGAATAGGTTAAGAGTTTGGTCGATTGGTGATGAATGTTTATGAGTTTGATTGGTTTCTTTTACTCTAATCCGGTTTTGATATGAAAGATTAATGTGGGAGGCGTTTGTTATTGAGATTGGTTTAGGTTATTGTGAACCTGGGATTTCGATGGAGGCGACTGAGTTTGCAATTAGGGTTTGGATGGTGGAAGAATGGGTTGGAAAGAGGCGTGTCATAGTTAGAGTATTTTTAGGGTTAAGAGTGAGGGATGTGAGTGTTTTATAATCCCAGAGAGTTAGGGTAACTCTTGGATGTCATTGGTTTGTTGGGCTAAACTCATATCACACGTATTATTGGACTGGGCTAATAGGGGTGACTTTTGTTTTTTTTTTGTTGTTTCGGACATGAATGGTTAATTCGGGTCAGTTATTATCATGCGTTATTGGATTAACAAATGTGTTATCCGAATTTATTTTTGGATTTACATTTGATAATAGTTGGTAATATTGGTATTTTGGATTCATATATTTCACGGGGTATACACTAATTCACGGCTGGAACTAATATTTGAAAAACATTGTGAAACTGGACTTGGACATTAGGTTGAGATGATGGGCTTCTCATGAATTGGATTATACGAGTTTTATTCAAGAGATGTGTGAGTCGTTGTGTTATGCGATTTGGTTCTTTGGTGTACACATTCTCACGGAGAATATTTTGTCACGGCTTGAATTGATATTTGAACAAGGTTGACTACGGGGTTGTTTGTACGATATTTCTTATTTGGGTTTGAAGTGAATTTTTTCGGGCGCGTTTACTTATCTCGTCTTCTTTCTTTCTACCCTTCCACGAAGATGACTTGTTTGGGCATTTATAGAGTGTGATAAAGACTTGGGTATTTAGTTACGGTTGTGATTCTTTCTCGCTTGACCCACAACGTAACTATCACTTCGGTGTCTCACGCAGTTGAGGATACGTCAAGAGGTTCTGCACATTGGGTACACCGTTTCTTCTTCACAAGAATTAGTACAAGTTTAGGTAACAAATCTGGGGAATTTCACTTCATGATCAAGTTTGGCATATCGGGTTTGCATCACCATGTTGTCACTGCAATAGCCGACAGAATGTGTGACTGATGTGTTTACCGGAGTGTTTATTGGATGGTTGATGATGTTGGATAATGAACCATTGATGAACAGCTGCATGTTCCCCTAAAACAGATATTCACTGAAACCAAAGTTGTCATAACACATTCAAGCTGACATTGTTTACGGTTCTGTCTTGATTTTGTAAAATCCCACGAAAGAACCTATTTCTCGGTTTAAATCATAGACTTGTAAAATGCCGTGACAATGGAAACATCCTGGTAATTGTAAAGTGCATTTCCGGATCTATCTTACGGTTTATTCTTGGTTTTGTAAAATCCCGCAAAAGAAACTATTTCTCGGTTTAAACCATAGAGTTGTAAAATCCCGTAATGACGGAACCATCCTGGAGAAAGGAAAGCGTATTTTGGGATCTTATCTGATGCTGGTGCTACGGTTTCTGCTTCGAAGAAAGGATAAAAGGGTGTACTTCATAAATTAGATGTGTGTTTGGATATTCATCATGGCAGCTTGGGTATTACATGGTTTTACGGGGTTATGTGCTTTTAACCATGGTCGGGATGAAACCATTATCAGAGTTCACTTAAAACGTCAAAAGAGGCTAGAGTTGAGCTTTTAACCAGAAGATGTGACAATGGGGTTAATTCACTATTATTTATTTGAGGTTGAAGTGAAATATCACGGGCAAGTGTACTTAGTATCTGAAGGTATCGGGGATGGTTGGATGAAGATTCTTCAAGATCCTTGTTCGAGCTTATTATCAAAAACTAAGACTTGGAAATCTAGTTATTTTTGGGTGACTTTTTCCTTTTCTTTTTTCCACTTGGAGGAATTGGTATCTTTCCACCACAAAATAACTATCACTTTAAGGAGTTACGTTGTAGTGCTCAGTGTCACATTCAATTGTGGATTTTCAAGAGGTGATGTACGTCTTATACTTGATGGTTGGTTGGATGAAGAGTATAGAGTACTTAGAGATTCAATGGAGGATGAAGTCTCGACACCGCTCTTTGTTACATATGTGCAAGTTTAAGTTACGAGTTCGGGTTGTTTTACTTCAGGGTCAAATTCATCATATTGGGTTTTCTCCATCAGCTGTCACGACAAAGAGCCTACTGAATGATAATAGTGATGATTACATGTTTTGCCAAGAGATGATGAAAAGAGAGAGATAATGACGTTTGAACACAACAGTTCAAGCCTCGTTCTCTAAAGAAAAGAAAAGTGTACGTCTCAGTGCGCTTTATCTTGGAAAGAAGAGAAATCTTCTTATGACGTATGAACACTTCAGTTCATGCCTCGTACTCTAAAGAAAAGAAATGTGTACGTTTAAGTGTGCATTATCTTCGGAAGAAGAGAAATCTTCTTATTATGACCATTCTCATCAACATGCTTCATGCTTTTTCCATGCGCTTCAGTCATCAAGTGATCCGGACTATTGATAATTACTCTTATTCCACTTGCTCAAAATAATGAAGATGGCGACATCATGTGCTAACTTTGCGGGGGAGAAGTGTGAATAGAATACATTTGGATGATAATCACTTGTTTATTCAAGAATGGCATCTCCGTATGCAATTCTTGAAGGGGAGAAGAAGTGTGATTTTTTTGAATTTTTTGCATGGTTGATTGGTATTTGAGAATATATGGTCAAACGGCTCCTAACTCATGTAAGAACCGAACTTCTTCTTGTCGGGTCATCTTCATCATGTCTTTGATAGAGAAGATCACCACTGATAGTGTATAAGTTTGTACCATGTGTTCCTCTTAAAAGTTCCACACCATCAAGTTCTCTATCAAAGCAAGAGTGTTTTCTGAAGGCCACCTCTAGATCGGAATCACAGAATTGACCAGCAGAAAACAGATTATGACTACCATATTAACGAAGCAATTATGTTCTTCTAAGAGCCGTTGGTTGACATCTTCACACGGGCTGATATGATTAATGACAAAGTGCTTCCGGTTAATGGTTCACGTACACATCAACATGATGATTCCGAACAATCTCTCTGTTCTTGTTTGATGTGAGTGGTAGTTTGGTGTTACCATTTAGTGTGTTCGTTGCGGGCTGATTGCTGATTTCCTTGATGAACATCTTTCTGTTCTTATTTGATTGGGAGGGATTTTAGTTAAGGGGATTTGCAAGATGTAAGTTAATTGGGATGCCCTTTTTTGGTGTGATGAAGATGTTAACTATTTATTCCCCAACTGGACAATCTTGAAGAAGGTCGAGTCTATAGTCGGTTCTACATTTTCTGCTACATGTTAGAAGACTAAAGACGAGTTGCATTTAATGATCTAAAGACTTCTTCTCAATTCAAGCATTCATCATAAAGATTGTCAGTTTAGGGGAGAGCACTAATTGGGGAAGAGTGAAAAGCCAAAGTTAATCCATAATTAGACTTGCTCACATTTTACTTCAGCAAGTTGATTCCCACATGATTACATGTGTTCTTCTCAAAATATTTCAAGTATACGGGCTTACAAAGAGTTGCTGATTTTGAAGTATCAAAACCAGAAAGGGGGAAGGAGACACGTATCTAAACGCGAGTAAACTTGATGAACTTAATACTTCTAAGTGATTGAAGATATCATGGGAAGACAAATGTTATTACCGCAGAGAAACTCAAGGTTTGACTCATGACGAGTAAACTTGATGAACTTAATACTTCTAAGTGATTTAAGATATCCCTAGAAGACAAATGTCATTACCGCAGAGAAACTCAAGGTTTGACTCATGGCGTTTAGTGCTCTTATTCCAACTACGTGGGGGAAGAGATGTAAGAGAAAGTTTCTGAAGATAAAAGAGGTACACAAGTATGAAATATTCAAAGTAGATAAATGTATAACATGAGGGAGAGAGATTGTGTACATTGGGGATGCTCAGTTGTCTCACTTGAGTGCTTAATCAGTGATTCAGAGATATAATCACTTATTCCGGAGTTGACATCCGCATAGATTGTCATCCGCAGAGATAATCAGTGATCCGACCTGCTTCTTCAATGTTATCGGTTATTCTTTCTTTGGTAATGTGTGTACTTCGGGTTCTTGAGCTTCATACACGATCATCAGGGAAGAAAAATGTGAACATTGGGTAGGTGTTTTCATTCCCCTCATGATGTGTATTCGGGAGAGCTCTTGGGTATTGGTGTACTTCGGGTTCTTGAGCTTCATACACGATCATCAGGGAAGAAAAATGTGAACATGGGGAGGTGTTTTCATTCCCCTCATGATGTGTATTCGAGAGAGTTCTTGAGCATTATACAAAGAGACTGACTGCATCAATTCAACTACTTGGGGGAATTGTTCACTTGACACCTTTTAGAATGGATCGCTTCAGACTTCAGTGGAAAAGGAATGTGAGAAGATTATTTAAATGTGGGATGATACGTTGCGGTTGTTCTATTGGATGATATAACCTCGAACGAAGAATCACGGTGATTATTCTTAAAAGGAGCAGCAGGATCGATGATAATGGTGTTCTTCTTTGTGCACTTGGGTAATGGAAGCTTGAAAGAAAGCTTTGAATCTGCTCAGCTAAAGGATTTTTGGTTTGGGGTGAAGCTGCCAAAGTGTCTGTTTCTCAAAGGCTCATGTTCTATCTTCTATTCTGATGCCTCAGAAGCTTTGGTGGTGAAAGTTTAAGAGATGTTGATTTCTATCTTCTGCAACGGGGCTGCTCGATATCCTTATCTCGGTACTCGTATCATCATCTTTCTTAAACTATATCATCTACTCTATCTGTGTAAATATTTATCAAAAAGCAAAATACAAAAATATAAAACCAACTAAAACAAAATAGAAAAATATAAAACCTTCAAAAACCCATAAAAATCAGAAAATTTGAAAAATACCAAAAATATGTTTTCCAAGACATGTCTTCTGGTATCGATAACATCTACGGTCTTAGAAATGTCATTCAACAATGGCACGGGACCATAGATGAAGTTCGAGCAGAAGGTGTAAATATTTGTTTTCTAAACATGTCTCAAATCAAATGGCTTACAGTTATTTCAGACTGTAACCCACGCTTAAAAAATGATGGCTTGCAGTTACTTCAGACTGTAACCCGTGCTTAAAACTATGGCTTGCTATTATTTTAGATAGCAACCCATTCTTCAAGAAAGGAAAGTGCTGCGCTAAACCATTTTTCAAAATTCGTGCACTTATCCTAAAACAAAACAAGGAAATCATGTCGTCAAAAAGACTGCTATTTCTACACAAATGTTTTTCCGTCTAAAATTCTTCAGAAAAATATTTGTTGTTTTTCAAAAATGGTGGTAAATGAGTTGCTTGAAAATCAATCTAATTCAGAGTTTTCGAAATAAATTGATAACTCAATCAATGACGTCAGCGCTTTTAAACTTTTCAAAAAATGAGTCATTGATTGAGGGGGATAATGTTTTCAAATCTATATCATCTAGCGCTTTTAAACTTTTCAAAAAATGAGTCATTGATTGAGGGGGATAATGTTTTCAAATCTATATAATCTAACAGGCTTTCTTAATTATCCTACGTGCTTAATTAAAAATGATATTTGCCTATGTTGAAGGACTAGGAATTTAGGATATGATTGTTAGGATTAGATGATTATAGTTTGATGAAATAGATTATTCCCATGTCTTATATGAACTGATTGATATGTTGGATTGACTTTTATTAGTCGATTGTTGTTTGGGTGCTGTCGACTACCATATATCTGTTTGTATGTTTACTAACGCATGCAGATATCATGGTTCATAAGAATGTTCCCGATCCGGATCCCACAAAATATGTTGATTGGATGCCGAAAGGAAAGGGTAACTAAATCTTGGGTTGACAAATGAAGAAACGGAGCTTAATTTGACTTCTATGGAAAGTTGGCATGATAAAGTGCAACGTAAGAGGTCTCACTGCATCAGCAGATGGTTTTCTTAATCATCAAATGGAGAAACGGAGCTTAATTGGACCTCTATGGAGAGTTGGCATAACAAATGCAACGTCAGAAGTCTCACTGCATCAGCAGACGGTTTTCTTCCTGCCTTACAACAACAACAACAAAAGCGGCTCAACCACCTAACGTATCCTTGTGCAGGGATAATAGTGATGATACCATTTTTCTAAAACTTTGAAAAATATTGTTTTGAAAATGGAAAAATATTGTTTTGAAAATAAATCGGATTTAAAGTTTTGAAATCAACCGGACTTTATTTTGTCAAATCTTCAGTGATTTCAAATTAAATATTTTCAAACGATATTTCATCAAAAAGTCCGTTTGTACGTTATAATGCGGTGATCTAAAGATTGAATGTTATGTCATGGTATGATTTTCTTTAAAACTCAAAGATCTTTCAAAATGATTTTTTTTTGTTCTTGTTTGATTGTGAAATTGTTTTGTTTTACTTAAAAGATCTCTTAAAAACTATCATACCTGACACTAACAATCTTTAATGTCTAAATCTGTTCCTATCTGTCATCTTTCAAAATTAAATCTTGCCACGTCTTTCCCCAAACTTTTCTAAATGATTTTAATCAATTGGGATCACAAATCTCAATTGGTTTGAAAGTTTTGATCAGGGGAGAAATCGTGATTTAAATCTCAAATCTGTTTTAATGGAATTGGTTTTAGTCCTTCAAAGGCACTCCTGCCTCCATGTGCCAAACGATTTCAATATACATAATGCACATGTTGAGGGGGAGCATTTATCCAAAAACAAGATGAGTATTTAAATCAGGCACATATTTTCCCATGTTTTCTAAACCTAATTAAATCACTTGAGATTCAAAATCTCAAAGGTTTTGATATTTTTGATCGGGGGAGAATTTGTGATTTAATAATGAAATTTGATAAAAGGTGATTGTTTGATTCAATTGTGCAGGTTGCTCTCTCATATGTGTTAAACGCTTTCGAATCTTGAAGCACGTATTGAGGGGAGCATTTCAAAAGAAAATAAACTATCGAGGTACAAAAGCTTTTATGTTTTAACATAAAGTACCTTGATTGAGTTTTCAAATGGTTTTCTCTATGGCATGTGTGATCGTGAAAGTACTTAAAAGAAATCTTTCCTCTATGTGATAAAAAGTTTTGCAACCAACGCACATATTGAGGGGGAGAATTTACCAAAAAATCAAATGGCTTTTCCTAAGGAAATTGTGATCAAGAAACTATTTCAAAGAACTCTTGCCTCCATGTGCTAAACAATTTCAAAATCATATGCACATGTTGAGGGGGAGCATTTCTAAATGATCAAAAACAATTAAGGTACAAAATGTTTTGATTTTATATCACAAGTACCTTGATTGGATTTTCCAAACGATTTTTCAATTGGTTTCAAGAAAGAAAAGAGCAATACCAAAAGACCGACCAATTTACTTTATGCATGGTGATATAAGGATGGTTAGGTTAGGTATGCATTCCCACGATCCTGCCAGAGCCGGAGGGATCTACCCAGGGACAATCCACTAGTTAGTGTAGAAGTCCTTAGGTATGATGAAAAAAGGAGAAAAATGAGAAATGGGAAGAGTGCGGACTGAGACAGAGCTAGTACTGGAATAAACCCAACAAGGTTCTAGTTATGAATTCTCGGTAAGCACTGAAGGGGTTGAAGAATGAAAAAGAAATGAATATGAAAAGGGTGAAAAGAAATAGCCCTCCAATAATTCAACCTTAGGGCAGAAACCGGGTTCAATACATATGCTACTGGTGTTTACTAAGGTAACACTGTTATTGAAGACAAGACATCATGGACCCAGTAACGCACTGCACTAAACTTCCCAAGCTACTCAAATTCCTCTTAAAAGGGCTTGTTTCATTCTCACGGGGAACCGGCATTATCAATCGACTTTCTCTTAGAGATTGTTGATATTGAAGAAGGAGACCCTCTCCCTAGTCTCCAGCATAGGAACCAAATGTGCACAATTGAGTCTAGAGCCAAGAGATCATCCACAATATCTCATTAGGACACAAAATTAATGAAGACTTGATGTTTCACACAATGTGGAAAGTAAGAATATTTTAAGAGTCCTACGCATTATCCTTGTGGTATTGCCAGAACATCCGAGTGATATATAAAAATATTTACGATGAAGATGGAAATCCTTCTAGAGCCAACATCATACAAGCTCTTGGTGGGTGACATGTGAGATCTTTTCTAAAAATCAAGCTTGTGACAACTGGACAGAAACGATGGGGCGATTCACTCTTGAATCTACCTTGGTCCAGGATTGGAATTGACGAATACTTTTGGAAAAACCACTCGATGTGCAAACCTTCTTTTATCTAGCACGTCGAATGTGTATTCATTTTCAAACACAAAAAGTATCTCTGATTGAAAAATACTTTTGGAAAAACCGTTCGATGTGTAAATCTCTTCTTTTCTCTAGCACATCAGATGTGTACTCTCTTCATATACAAAAAGTATTTATGATTGAAAATTGATCTTTGTCATAAAACCTTCGTCGTATTGTAAAACTCTTTCTTCTAAGCAATACGCGATTGTTTTCAAATCATTTTTCATCAATCAGTGAATCTCAATTCGCTGGTTCACTCACTCCGTGTTGTCTTCTTTGAGACATTCCGGTTTGAGAACGGCTAGAACAGCTGCGAAACCCTGTCAAGGAGATTCTTTGGAATTATACCTGATCACAAGCAGTACTTGTACTGATCAACGGGGAACCGTAGGCCGTGTACCTCAATTCAACGAAAGTGATCAAAGACACTTTCGTGTGTTTTATTGCTAACTGCTGTTTGCAGGTACATTTGGACGGTTGCAGCTGATCAGAATTGAGGAGTCAATCCAAAGCTGCATGCTCACAACCTCCATACTAAATTGAAGAAATCATGACTGGTGCATATCTACATAACATGGTTCTGATATTTTTATACTATGCTTCTGCTACGCTGCTGCAAATATCATGAACCAGTAAAGCTTCCGCTACTCTGATGGAAAGATGTCATGATCCTGAAAGTGTGAGCATGTCGGTCCAAAAGTCACAACATCACATGAAGGCAACACTACAAAGGTGATCCTGAGATTTACTGTGGCTGATGATCTCAAAGAAAGCTCGAAGATCATCAAGATGTGGATCAGTTCAAAGACCTCCACTGAAAGTACAAAATAATCGGACTATGAAGAGTCACTACAAATGCACAAAGAATGCGGACATTGAAGAATTGAAATCTACGAGCTCAGAACAGAAGACAAAATAGAATGCTAGGATTCGAAATGTAAAACATGGGGTGACCTCCCTTAGGGGGAGATTGTTAGGAATTAGAAAATTCCATATTAAAGTGTCGGTCACCCCAATTATGCTCTAGCATATGTTAGCTCGTAGACGTGTCATTATTTACGTTATTTAGTAGTTAATTAGTTAGTTTGTAGCATAGTTTAGTTTAGTGTAACACCGTGGAGGAAGGACGGGTCTTTACCCACTGTATGCCTGATCCACAGTCCGTCAGGAGGACGTATGCTTTGTAACTATAAATACCCCTTCCATCCATGGAAGGGGTGCGGCTTCTTTGAATCTAACCTTTCATTTTTGTAAAGCAACTCTCTTTCAAGAACCTCCTCTCTACTCTCTTCATCTCTCTAATGGCTTTCTTATTTAATCATTGTCCTAGACCACCCGAATCATCAAACAACATTAAATACACGATCCTACATCTCCCATGCACTATTGGTAACATTAAGATTCCCGCATTAGCTGATTTAGGGGCCGGGGTAAACCTTATCTCTACCACTTTATTTGAAAAAATCAAACTTACCAATTTAAAAGAAACAACTATTATGATTAAAATGGTTGATTCCTCTAAGGCTGTACCGAGGGGAATTGTGAACAATGTGCTTTTAAAAATTGGAAATATTTTCTTCCATACTGATTTTGTGGTTATTGGCATGGGAAAGCGGGAGGCTTACAACTTAATTGTTGGAAGACCTTTTCTGGCCACTTGTAGGTGTGACAATCCGTACTTTCAGGTCATTTCTCGACACCGTTCATGTCTCATCATTTCAACATTTTAGTGAACTTGGTTTACTTGTTTCAAATTCGCGTAACCTTGGAGGTTTAGCGGCGAATTCATGATCATGACATTCACGTACATTTCATATAGACTATGATTAGTCTACATTTCATGGACATCATGTGCATTTCATTAGTTCAAGCACGACATTTCATTTCACCCTTCAACGCGTAATTTTTATGTTTAATAATTTTTATCGCGTGAGTTTTTATTTTGAGTATTTAAACCGTTACTTTCAAAAATGATCCCGAGGTATTTTTAAACTCACATTTAGTTTATAAAAACTATATTTTTAGTTTTCCTAGTGTTTCACATTCATTTAGCATTTTTATCGTTAAAGTTAAATTATTACGTCGTTTTCTTAAAATTTTACGATAATTATTTTATCACCCGATTTTCACAAGGAAAGTATTTTTACAATTTTTATTATCTCATTACAATCTATTTTGATTTATTAAAAACTTACTTTTACCATAAAGTCACAAGTATCTACAATTACTTACATTTCTATACAAATTAAATACAAAATCTACAAGTATCATTTTAAAAAAAAAAAAAAAAAAAAATAAATGGGAGACAACCCTCCCCCAAAAACCGGCCAAGGGGGAGGGAAGTCTTAATTGTGGTATGGTTTTCTTATCACTTGTCTCAAATAATTCACTTCATCACTTAAAGTCTTACTTGAGATAATAATTCTTCACACACAACTCATTTCTCAAAGGTGTAAAAATATTTTCTTCTCTCCTTCTTGAGTCCAAGAACCGGCCATCATCAAGCAATCCAAGGGATCAAGATTTTCATCAAGTCAAGTGTGTTTTACAACCTAGAACATATCCTCTTTATGGTTTTGAAATAAAAACCAAGGATATCTAAGTAAACCTTTGTTACCTACACCTCTTCATATCACTAGTAAGCATGTTTTTATCATCCTTATGTTTCCTTATCATTTTTATATGTTCCTTATCATTTTTGAAGCTCATATGCATGTTATGTAGTTTATACCATTTATTCTTGATTTTTAAGGTTTTATATATATATTAGTCATCCTACAATTATTCCCAAGTTATTCTTTGGTCTTGATGGTGATTAGGAACCCATGACACCCTAAGAAGGTGTATGGTAGGATTAGATTAGCTTTGGAGTTGATTTGAAGGGATTAGAATAGGTTTTGTCCGTGAAAAACTATTTTCGTAAACTATATTTTGTATTCTGTCCTTAAAACGAAATTCTGGAAAAACCAACAGTTGATACGACATTTTGGCCTTCACATTTAGAAAATATACTTTAAAACGAATCCGTGGCCTTTTGAACGGATAAAAACGGAGTTATAACGAAGCCGTGGTGAATTTTTAAAGTTTTACGACGAAAAGTATTATTTTCTGAAATTGACAGCATGCAGTTTTTAGTGTTTTTGGGTCAAAAACGAGCCTTAAGCTTCACAAATTATTTCGACTTCTCAAAAATATATTAGTTTACTTCGACACGAAGCTAAGGACATATTTTACGTAGAAAACGGATTTAAAACGACAAATATATGGCCGTTTTCATAAAGTTGCCGTAAGTATTATTTTCTGAAAATTATATTATTTTTGACGTAACAAGTATTTCATTAGCTATATCGTCCATGTTTGCGGCAGTTTTTAACTATGATGCAAAACTTTTTATAACAAAATGTCTTCTAGTAAAATCAAGTTCATCGGCCATATTTTTCAAAACAAAAAGCCGTTTGTCAAGCGGAATATTAGTGATTTAATTACGGATGTTCAAACATTGGCCGAAACTCATTTTCTGCACACAATTCACAAAAATCACCAACTTTAGCCTTTGATATCTATATGATCGAGACCTTTTGAACGAAAACTCCTGAACTGAAACTTTTAGATATCGATACAAACTTTCCAAAACCGTCGAGTTCGTTCTCTAACGATCGACGTACACCGTTTTACGACTATTTTTCCGGAGTCATTTTTGTTGATTTAATGATTTTTCCGACGACATTGTTTTGCGACGAAAAATGGTAATTTCACCAAAAATCATTATAAAACCATTGTAGGATGACATTTTGACGTAAAAACATGTAAAGTCATTTTGAAGGGTTAAGACGTCCAAAGAGTATTTTTCGACGACGAGTAATATTTTCAAAAACCCGTAAATGGTATAAATAACATACGAAGTGCATGCATAGCATTACATTGCAACTCATGACATATCATATCATTGATAATAGGTCCCGGTTGACGCACTACATTATAAACCTCAGTGTACTCACATTTGCCGTTATTTCCAGTTTATCCAAGTGAGTTTTCATAGCCCCGTTTTTACATGCTTTCGATTATTTTCAAACCCACGGGGGAGAATACATTGCACTACATTTTCTTTGTACGATACCAAGTATGTTAAATTCATTACATTGCTTAAGTTACCACATATGCCAATTTGAAAGTCCCCAGTACATGAACATGAACCGTTAATCTTTGAAGCGAGGATGAGTGGATAGATCTATCGAGGGTGACGCCTCCATCCGGGTTGGTGAATCCCAACCAAGTGAACGGATGCATTTCATTTGATTACATTACGGAGTTGTCTGGCAAACACTCTGCAGGGGCATACATTATTGAACAGTCTAGTTTCGGGGTCATGGGCTTAGAGCAATTGTAACTTTATTTTTACGTGACTGGATTGTCATGCATATTCTATACTTGTGTAGTCGTATAAAACATTTACATAAACCTATGATTTCTCACCAACATTATTGTTGACGTTTTTAGCAATGTATTTTCAGGTAACTGAGGCATTCGCATCATGACATGGTTAGGGACCTACATTTTGAGTCGCGGCGTCGACTTACATTATGTACTTTATGGCTCTTTATTTCAAAACATCGTTTGGATTGTAACATATTTGTATTTTGGCAAACTTGTTAAACCTTTTGGGACCGATGTTGTACTCTGATTATGTTTTATTAAATATCCAACGATGTGTTTTTAAAACGACACTTTAGGTCGTTCAATATAACTGTGATGTGGTGCTATGACAGTCATTGCCCCCAGGAATTCCATTCCGCTGCAAAACAGGTAAATTGGGGGTGTGACAGTAGGGCTCAGATTAAGGTTTTTGAAAAACAAATTTCTTTGGGAACTGAAAATGAACGAATAACTTTTAGTATGAAAGAGCATTTAAAACCAAAAATTGAAATTTCTAATAACGTTGATGTTGTTAATGTTCAATCGCTGGATCCCACTCTACACTCTAATCCTATTACTAATGATAGTAGAGAGAATATTGATAATTGTAAGCAGAAACAGGATGAAGTTTTCCAAAGCATTGAGGAAACTCTGGATCCAAACAAACATTTTTGCAACTCGATGTCAACTAAAGATAGCGAATCAGTGACAACATGGCCACCATTTACTCATCCTAAAAAATGTGAAAGAAAGGCTAATGAATGGACATACCCTCATAAGGGAGAGAAACATGATGTTGAGTTAGCATTGGAAGATTGGTACAAAATAAAATTTGGAAACTCAAAAATCATTAAGGGACTGGTTAAGCAGTATAAGTGCAATCATGTCACTGACACAATAGACGGTACAAGATCCAGCATCAGCATTACTAATAGCATTATTACTGAAGATGATGAGCGAGGAAATCATGTGATAAATGGCTTTCACATAAGTTTGGAACAGATGGCATCAATAATTCTGCAAGGAAAAAAAGGCTCGACAATTGGATGAATGAGTGCCAACGAATGGTGGAAGTGGGGCAGATCCAAAGGCCCCCATAAAAGCCCCGTGGCTCTGAGTCTAACTTAAAGACTTGTAAATAAATAAAAGTGCTCTTTCGGGAGACAACCCGAATTATCCCTTTCTTTTATTTTATTTCCTTTTCTGTTAGGTTTTGTGTTTTCTAACTAGTTTTGCAGGAAACGAGGAACTAATTGCTGCTGCAGTTGCTGATCTGAACAGAGTTACGGCGTAACTCATCTTGGTGATTACGCCGTAACCAACCTTTTAGCAGCAGAATTCTTGACGCATTATCAATTACAGCGTAATACCATCTCAGTGGTTACGCCATAACTACTTGCTTTGCAGCTCCTTCCAGGTTTTGCCAGTTACGGCGTAACTCCCTCAAAAGAGTTACGACGTAACTTTCCTCTTCTTTAATTCTTTCATTTTAAAACACAGTAACCTTGTATTAGTTTTTAAATGAACTTTGTGGGTGTGTTCCCTGTAAAGCCTCACGAGACTTCACTCGTCTACTTGGGACACCAAGTGGTTTAAAAGGCTTGTTGCATTCGCTAAATGCAACCGTGATTCCTACAAAAGTGAGTTAGTTTTGTTTTTCGTTTTTCATTTTTTTCTTTTTAGAATTATGCTTGTCGGTATTGTGATTTCAGGGATTGAAGTTTGTTCATGACGCTTATACGAAGGCACGTTTCTTTTTCGTGGGCCTTCTTCTTTATGGAGCAATATTCAGGGAAGTTCTCGCTCTAATTCTACCTTTCTCTTCACCTTTATTTTAATGCCTAGTAAAAAAGGGACTTTGTACAATTCAAGTGGGGGGACGGGAGTAGAATTATCTCTTGAACTTTATTTCGCCCTCATTTTTCTAGTTTATTTTGAAAAATTATGTCATTTTTAAAATTTTGACATGTTTTTCTTAACCTAAATAGATTAGACCTTAGCCGAGCACATACAACTCTTGATATTATATGGTGAGATTAGCCTTATCCGTTTTCAATATTTTACCCCAAATCCACCAAATTATGAGTGTGTCGGTAGCTTGTAAACTTTAGAACTTGCATTTGCATCATTTCGAGACCATAAACGAGGTATATTGAGTTAGCTCGATGTATTTGGACTTTTCAGTTTTAGAAGGCAATATTATAGGATTATCACCCATATAGCCTACCATTGTGAGTCTATCGATCAGTCACCTCGACTTTTTGACCCCCATGTGAAACCCTTTTGTTGCACTCATCTTTAGTGCAAGATACCCCTAGATACACCCTTATAAGCCATTCCTTTCATTTTGTTCACCCAATATATTGTTTCGATACACCTATACACCTTAGCGTACCCTGTAGTCTTTATTTGTAATTGGGAAGTCATCATTTGCCTAAGTTCAAGGTTCGAGTGGAAAGGTTCGGAAATCACGCTTTCATCGACAACATTTTTGAAGATCATTGAAGACCCCCCGAATTCCCATTGTTCATCTCAAGTGGGGGGGGGGATATTATATTAGTATTGATTGTTATGATTAAAAAAAAAAGAAAAAAAAAAGAAAGTGATTCGAAAAAAAAAAAAAAAAGTTGTTATTATTATGTTATTGTAAAGTGCGATGTTATAAGCACTATAGTATGAGCTTTATTGATTTAGTATCGAGGAGGCCACCTCGGTCACATTTGAAGATTGGAGTTGGTAGTTATGCCAACAGTTGGAGAAAAGGTAGTGTGCCCATCACGACGTCCTCTAATGACACATCTACCTTGCATTTCATGATCCGGTTTCTTGACTTCTAAGCTTGAACTTTGGGCGGACGGTAAGTGGTGATGACTTGGTTATAGATTTAGACTACCTGCTTGTTTTTTATTTTACACCAATTATATATCCCATGTCTTATCCTACCCTTTTAGTCATGAAGCGTGTCTAGGTGATCCAGCGAGCAATCTTTGGTGTCTTGGCCATGGATTTGGTCATGTATCATTGATTTTGTCCATTTAGCTGTGACATGTTAGTAATGACGAGTCACCCCTTATTGCCTTCGAGAATTGTTTAGCCCTTAACTCTAGTGGTGGAGATTTGTGTAACCGCCAAGCTTATGATAGAATACATGCTATGACTGTGCGATTGAGTGATCACCCCGAAATTGACACTTAGAATAGTTGAGAGATTTGAGTGTTTGTTCCCCTTTCGTGAGGTGTTCGGCTTTGTTTTATTCTAACATAAGGGATTTGTAAACTCATATTTTCCAGGTTATGGGAGATATCTTTTTAGGAATCTATCTAATAAGGTCTACTTGAGGGCAAGTAGAGTTCAAGTGGGGGGATATTTGATAACATCAAATAGTCCTGAATATTAAGTGTCAATTTCCCCCGATATTGCTCGTTATTTATATAATTTATATGGATTTACGCTTGTTTTCCATTGTTTTCCACTTTCAGGTAAATTACGAGCATTGGAGCTAAAGAGACGCGGAAATGGAAACATATCTAAAGATTTATCACAATATGCTATTTTGAAGAAGTTACGGCGTAACTCATCTCTCACATTACGCCGTAACTATTGCGTGACTCAGTATGCTAACTTATCAGAAGGTTACGGCGTAACTCCTCGCAAAGGTTACGACGTAACTACATTAGGTCAAAAGAGGTTCCACGCCGCTAATACTTACGCCGTAACTACTGCATCTATTATGACGTAACCGAGTTTATTGAAGACTACGGCGTAACCACTCATTAGGTTACGCCGTAACCAGTAGATCTAGTGCATTTTACAAAGAAATAGAAGGTTACGGCGTAACTCCTATATTGGTTACGCCGTAACCCAGATCTGGCCTATAAATACCCCACGATTTCCAACATTTCTAATCATCCCATTCCACACACAACACTCTGAGAACGTGGGAAAAAGCTCAAGGCAGGTCTAGGAGAGCATACGGAGCTGTTTCCAAGGGAGAAGTCACTCCATTACGATAAGCATTAGCGTTTTATATTTCTTTTACTTTCAATTCATGTATTTCGTACCTTTGAATATTGAACTGATTTGCATAATTAATATGAGCGGCTATGCACCTTTTGGTGCTAGCCTAGTTATGATTCCTTAATTGTTTTGTTTGCATTTACTTTACTTCCGTACAATTATTTCTAAGTGTATGCATGCATAGTTCATTGGTAGCCACCCTTGATTCGGTAGTTTTGAATGGCGGTAGAGGCCAATTGCCTAGGATATATGACCAACTGACCCTAGATGAGCGGACTGAGACGGGAAGGGTAAGATATGACCAACTGACGACCCTTTCTACTTGTGCGATTTGACCAACTGATCACCTATCGTTTGGATGAAGTTAAGAATTAGGGGGTGTAGTGTCTAAGTTCCTAACGGCCGGGCACTCACTATTATGAATCTAGCATGTAGCGGTACTTAATGACTTGGCTTAAGGGACCAGGAACAACATGACTTATGACGGTGCGCCTGATTTCTCCTGTGGTGGCATCTTTGCTGATAGGTTAGGGCGAATTGACCAAATGATGTCCTCTCGTATTTGACCCCACCTGAAGTAATTGGAAGTAAGTAGACGTATACATAACTAGCTAGGATGATTAACTAGGTTAGCACCACTTCTCTCTATTGATTTCCCTTTACCATTTATCTGCTTTTATTTTACTTTATTCTGCATTAGTAGAATAAATTGAATCCCTATCGAAACCATATCGAAACCATTATTATTCTGTGAAACTAGACTTAGTAATAATCCAACACACATAGCTCTTGGGACGACCTCGGCTTTACCGTTTACTACACTACACACGACCGGGTACAATGCCCGTTAGTGCACTAGGGTAGACCATAAATATAGCGAGACACTATAAATATTAAGACCTGGTCAGTAAAACCTGCATCACTAAGCATGTGCTATGACATGCTAGAAGGCAAAAACTTAATTTTGTGCAGTTTATAAATCACATATTTTCTTGGCCATGATTAAACTAAGGCCAACATAATGAACTAACCTCAACTATATTAACTCTCAAAATTAAGAAATAATCATAAGAAGATTTTTAAAAATTATATTCTCACATTGATTTAACATCATCTAATTAACAGATTTGTAAATGATAATAATAATAAGATTTTTAAATATTCTATTCTCACATTGATTTAACATCATCCAATTCACAAACTTAAAAATGAAATTCCTTTTCGAAAAAATAAGTGTCATATTTGGTAGAAAGAAGAAGAACTATAGAAATCATCAGTAGTCTCTGTCTATAAGTCTCGATTCACTTAAATCAATATCTAGAGTACCAATAACTTTATGTATTTGTATGATAAGTAAATAAAAAGATAACATACAAGAATTGACCAACAATCTTGAATAGCTAAAGATCCACCCAAAGGTATAGAGAAAAATGAAACAGTTAAATATACAATATTATAACACTTGACTGGGTACTAAGTGACAAACCACAAACTTCTTTTGATTTTCAGCGGTCACTTTCATTTCCTAGTTGTAAATCCATGACGTTAGGGGTGGCATTGCAGTATATGATTTCTTATTCAATATTGGATATGGGCTAAACAAGCTTAAGCATATTGGGCTGGCTGGAGGAGGCCCAACACCTTTCTGCCACCCTATCCCCTCTGCCCCTGCCTATCATGTGACATAACTAAGCTCTTTCTTTGGTTTATGTCAAAGAAATTAACATGGAGCTACCTTTGCTTGGAAATGTTTTTGTAGTCTTTCTGTAATTGTTATGATCAAACAACCAAGTGCTCAAACATTGATCTTGTTAAGATTATTTGATTTCTAGAAAAGCTATAGCGAGTTTTTCCAAATCGTTCTAGAAGGTAAACTACAAACAGGTTGTTTTGTATGTTGTTATAAAGCTTCGAATTATTGCGTAATAATGGAAATATGTAGTGTTTGAATAATGCTTGGCTGAAATATTGTCGTGGTACTGGTTTGTGTAACTAGTATTGATTTCATTATCGGATGTTAGGATATAACGCATTCTTGCGGAATGCGAATTTTGGTGTTATTTGGACTCCAAAATATTTGCTATCACAACTATGCAATCGTGGGAAAAAGTGCGTTGTTCGCATAGTAAACGAATGAGTTTTGATTCTGTAGGACCTTACTTTTATCAACCTTATCACAAACCCAACACAAATACCATGTTAACACAAACAACACAAACACAAACAAAGCTTAGAAATAAGATGAGAAAGATGGTGACTTGAAGATATATGAATCGTGTATATGTGAGATAAAGATGAACACAAGATGTTATATATTCCAAAGGAAAAACACACACACACACACTTTCAAGCACACCCCTCAAATGACCATTTGAGGGGTATTTATAGTACAAGAGGCATAAAACCCTAAAGGCTTTAGCTTGGGCTTTTCGTGGGTTGGACATGGGCTTGGGATGCTTAAGCTTATACACGGCTTAGCATACCTTAACATTTAACCAATTAGCTTAGCCCACTCCACGAGCCCGTTGACTATTCTATCACGATATCTAATACACGATACAAAGTTCCTAATCGTGAATGACCATCACTTCTAATAAAAACTATTAAGGCTAACAATCTCCCCCTAAGGGGTGGTCATTCAAAAGATGCTCCACTTGATTAGGTCTTTACTTTCCTTGAGCTTGAACTTTGCGTGTAGATATAAAATAGTCTTAATTCTTTGTTCCTTCATGCTTTGTGATCAGATAATGTGGTTGTCTTCCGTTGTCAACTTCGTTGGTTTGGTGTCTCCACGTCATTCTCCACCATGCTCACACTTCTATTTGACTTTGAGTTTCCAATGATGAAGTTCTCGAGTCTTTACACTATGAAGATTCTTTGACATAGACGAAGAATCATCTTTAACTTTGAGTTGCCTTTGATTTTGATGAGAACTTTCATGTGTTGTTGGTATGAGCATGTGGCGAGTCTGCACGATCCATCCGCTCTGGAGCTTCCATAAGAAGAAAACATAAAACAGGTTAGTAATAAGCGGATTCCGGCACTTACAAGTTTGAATTTCGAGGGTGTTAACAGCATAGTGTGAAAACACGTCTCTAATTCTCACAGAGGCCGTTCCTGAACTGGAGTCCCACAAGTGAGATAACGCGATGTACCGAAATACACCTACAGTTCAGATGAGTCGCTGAGGTACACCGAAGCATCACCTCACGACTGTAGACCGTTTGAGACACACTAAGCGTAATCCACAGAATTACCGAAGTGACCTGCTGTCAGGGCTGCTTGATGTTGACCCTGGCAGGAGTTTCCATTCAATCATTGAAGATCACAGTTGTAAAACTTCTCATAAATGTTCTGGCAGATTGCTAAGATCTGCGTAGGACTCTGTAATATATCACTTGTGTCCTTATTGATGAACAACAGGTGATGTCATGTCAAGTGTTCCTATGAGATCTTTTGATGAATCTCGTGACTCTAGACTCAATTAGTGCATTTTGGTTTTCCTGAGCGGAGACTAGGGAGAGGGTCTCCTTCTTCAATATCAACGATCTCTAAGAGAAAGTCGATAGATTATGTAGGGTTCCCAGTGAGAATGAAACAAATCCTTTTTGAGAGGAATTGAGTGGCTAAAAGGTTTAGTGCAGTGCGTCACTGGGTCCATGACGTCTTTGTCTTCAATACCAGTGTCATCTTAGTGACAACCAGTAGCATATGAATTGAACCCGGTTTCTGCCCTAAGATTGAATATGGAGGGCTATTTCTTTTCACCCTTTTTCATTACATTTCTTTTTAATTCTTCAACCCCTTCTTTCTCCTTTCTCACATTACTCCTTTTTTTCAATCATTCCTAAGGACTTCTAGTTCTAAACTATTGGTGATGTCCTTGGGTAGATCCCTCCGGCTCTGGCGGATCATAGGACGAATTTCCTATCCTTAGTCACCTTATAACTCCATGACTGTCCTATTGTTGCCATAAAACCATTTTTCTTGAAAATCTCTCAGAGTGTTTATGATAGAAAACATGTTTGAAACACTTCGTGAGTTTTATATTTTCAGAAACACTCCCCCTTCACATGTGCTTATAAGTTTTGACAGAAATTTGCACATAGAGGGTAGAGTTCGCACTTTTTGAATTGATCGACTTTAAATGAACAAGACCGATTCGAGACACGTTTACATCACTAGAGAACTAGCTTGAAATTATTACCCGTCCTGGTCAAGTCCATAGAAAGTTTCTCGAGATGGTACATGATTCCTCGTCAATTCATTGGTTCTGTCTGAGTCGAGCTCATTATGAGATTCAAACCACGATCATTAAACATTTTTGATCACATTTTAATCACGTCTCCTCCCCATCAAAAATAGCATGAGCGTGATATTTTTGATATCAACGGATTAAACAACATTGTAGAGTCTTTTGGGGAGACAAACGGATATGATTTAAGCATGAATTTGGAACTTTTTGATTTATACTCCCCCTTTAATAAAGCATAATCAATTAAAGGGTTTTAGAGGGAGTTATCTTGAGCACAAAATATTTGAAAGATTTTGAAAATCTTTTTGAACAATCTTGAAAAGGTGCTCAAGATGATGATGATTTCTCACCAGTTTTAAATGTAGTGCACTTAAGCGTACACTTGATTTTCATTAAAAACATGAGTTTTGATTTGAAATAATCAAAAGTCATCATTTCGGTCCGGGTTTCGTACTGATGTATACGAAAGCCATTATTGAAGAAATTTTGAGAAACGACATGTTTTAGCAAACAAAATAAATAACTCTCGCTCAAGCATCTGTACATGCCCGTATCATTGTTGAATGACATTTCTAGAAACGTACAGAATATCGATTATACGAAAGACATGTCGTGAGAAGAATATTTTTTGGATTTTTTATTTTCTATTGTTTTTGTATTTTTGAAAGTTTATATTTTTATATTTTGCTTTTGTTGGTTTTTCAAATTTTGTATTTTGTTTTTCAAAAAATATTTACAGCGAAGCTTTTTGGAAAATCATTTTCAAGAAGATTCGAGAAGACGTTCTAACTCCTCAGGGGTTAGGCTTCGCATTCCAATTCGTCGAACTAAATATTCAAACCTTTCTTTTGGAAGGGCTTTAGTTAATAGTTCGGCGAGTTGGTAATCTGTCTTCACGAAGAATAATTCAACAGTACCATTTTCGACGTACTCTTTGATGAAGTGGTAGCGGAGACGGATATGCTTAGTCTTTGAGTGATGAACAGGATTGCATGATATGGCTATGGCACTTTTCGAGTCACAATACATAGGTATTTTATCGAAAGTAAAGCCATAATCTGTGAGTTGTGTTCTCATCCATAGAACTTGAGCACAACACGCAGATAGAGACACATACTCAGCTTCAGCGGTTGAAAGTGTAGTGAAATCTTGTTTCTTTGGAGACCAGCTTACTAACTTTTCTCCCAAAAATTGTGCTCCTCCGGATGTACTTTTTGCTGTAATTTGATCACCTGCGTGGTCCGCATCTGAAAAAGCAATTAGATCAAATCCGGATTCCTTCGGATACCAAAGTCCCATGTGAATGGATGTCTTCAGGTACCGAAAGATCCTTTTAACCTCTTTGAGGTGCAGTTCGGTAGGCTTTGCCTGAAACCGTGCTAATAAGCAAACAACAAAATGAATATCTGGTCGACTAGCAGTAAGATACATGAGAGAACCAATCATGCTCCGATATTTCTTCGGATCAATAGGTTTCCCAAAAAAATCGGCTCCAATTTTTGGTGAAGTTACCATTGGTGTTCCAACCGAGTCACAATTATCCATACCATGATTTTTCGAAATCTCAGTTGTGTATTTAGCTTGATTTATAAAAATTCCACGAGGGGACTGATGTATTTGTAAACCAAGAAAGAATTTTAGTTCCCCCATCATGGACATTTCAAATTTGCTTTTCATGAGATTTTCAAAATGTTTTGAAAGTTTCGGATTAGTGGACCCAAAGATGATGTCGTCCACGTAAATCTGAACAATCAAAATGTCGTTTTTGCATTTTTGTGTAAACAAGGTAGGATCAACTGTTCCTTTGGTGAAATTGTTTTGGATAAGGAAAGAGGACAGTTCGTCATACCACGCTCTCGGAGCTTGTTTTAAACCATAGATTGCCTTTTTGAGTTTGTAGACGTAGTCTGGATGTTCCATGTCTATGAAGCCTTCTGGCTGACTCACATACACTTCTTCTTTCAGATTTCCATTCAAGAACGCGGTCTTAATGTCCATCTGATAAACCGTGATGTTTTTGTGAGCTGCATAGGCTAAGAATATCTTGACTGCTTCTAGTCTAGCTACCGGCGCGAATGACTCTTCAAAGTCTATCCCTTCCTCTTGTCTATATCCTTTGGCCACAAGACGAGCTTTGTTGCGAATTACAGTCATCTCTTCATCTCTTTTGTTCTTCCATAACCATTTAAGATCAATGACGCGAACGTCAATGGGTCTTGGAACCATTTCCCAAGAGTCATGAAGACGGTATTGGAGAAGTTCCTCCTGCATCGCTTCTATCCATGCGGGTTCTGCCATTGCCTCGCGAATGTTCTTTGGCTCTATATTGCTAATTGAGCAAAGGTAAATGCATAAGTCGCAATCGGTGGCAAGTTGGCGTCTCGTCTGAATTGGCCTTGAAGGTTCACCAATAACTTGATCAATTGGGTGGTCTTTTGTCTACTTCAGAGTAGAAGGATACCGTTGGTTAAACGTATGCGAGTTAGATGGTTCTCATAAGTTTGAGGATGATTCAGCTGATTCCGTTGCAAACGGGTTTTCAAATAAGTCTTCATCTAACGTTGCATCGTTCTGGTTTTGGTTTTGCTCATCAACTGCTGGTAGAACGGGTGCAATAACTTGAGTAGATGTAGATGATGTTGATGGAGTTGGTGCATTGGTTTCGACCGTTGTAGATGCATCTTCTGTTGGTGGTGGAGGATGATTTTGAGCGGGTGCAGCGGAATGATGGTTTGATGCATTTGTCGAAGTTCCACCATAGTATTCATCGAACATTAACTCGAAGAAATTCTCCCATTCTTGTTCTTTAGGATTGGCAAACGAAGTTGATTGAGCTCTTTGAGGTACGAGTCCTGAACTGATGTGTCCAGAAGTCTGTCGGTTTAGTGCAGGTTCTAGAGCGAGTCTCTCAGAAGCCATGTGTGAAAGTTCGTCAAATTTCACATTCATCGTCTCCATGATCCTCCTAGTTCTTCTGTTATACACCCTGAATGCCCTCGAGTTATCTGAATATCCAATGAAGATTCCAATATCACCTTTAGCTTTCAATTTACCTAGATCTTCTCTGTCGTTCGTCGGATAGCACAAAGCGCCAAACACGTGAAAGTAAGAGATATCAGGTTTTCTGTTGTTCACAAGCTCATATAGGGTTTTATTGAATCTAGGATGGATTAGGGATCGGTTCTGAGTGAAACAAGCAGTGACAACAGCATCACCCCAAAGAAATAACGGTGCACTAGAATAGATTAGCATTGTGCGAGCAGCTTCCACAAGAGTTCTATTTCTTCTTTCAACTACCCCATTCTGCTGTGGAGTTCTAACAACTGATGTCTGATGAGTGATTCCAACATCTTCAAAGAAAGTTCTTAACTCCTGATTTGTGAATTCTGTGCCGTTGTCTGTTCTAACAACTCTTACGGGAGCTTGAAGAAGTACTTGAATACGTTTCAGGAAGGTAATGATGATGCCTGGTGCTTCGTCTTTTGATCTCAAAAACTTAACCCATGTATATCTTGAATAATCATCGACGATGACAAGAATATACTTTTTCCCGTTAATGCTTTCAACTCTCAGTGGGCCACATAAGTCCATGTGCAACATATGCAACCTTGCTTCCGAACTAGGTACGGTTTTGGGTTTATATGATGCTCTTTTGCTTTTTCCTTGTTCGCATGATGGACATAGGTGATCCTTGGTGTATTTGAACTTTGGAAGTCCATTGACGATGTTGTCTTTGGCAAGATTGTTGATGGTGTCAAAATTGAGATGGGATAACCGTCTGTGCCACAACCAGGACTGTGTTCCAGATGCTCGTGTCATAAGACATATTGGTGATGAAGAGGCCATTTTGTTGATGTCGATAGCATACAAGTTTGTATCACGATTCCCAGTTAAGAGATCAGTGCCATCCAAGTTTCTAACGAAGCAAGCATTTTTCCTAAAAGCAACCTCTAAATCTGCATCACAGAACTGCCCGACTGAAAACAAATTGTGTCCCAACCCTTGGACATAGTAAACCCGAGTGATCAAATAATTTCCAAAAGGTAGATCTCCATAACCCATGATAGCTGCTACATGATCATTTCCGAAACGTACGGTTCCCATGAATTTCCAGACAAAATTGATCAGCAGCTTCAGATTCCTGGTCATGTGCTTGGAGCAACCCGAGTCGACGATCCAAAGACATATTTTGATAACCTGCCAATCACAGAAGAAGAAGATTTTAGAAACCGTTTCAATTTTGGTTCTTTTGGGTTAGAGGTAAAATCCTGATCACACTCATAGAAGTCATCTATTGGTAAGACAGGTGCATCACTCATTCTTCCATTCTCGAGTGTGAAAGTTCTACCCGTGGGTTTCCAAATGTCATCCCTAAAGTAAACATTATGCTCCCTATCAGTAGTGTAAAGCCTAAGTCTCGCGACTAGTCTTCCTATTCGTTTAGCATAAGTTCTTTTGGATGCATTCTTCTTAACAGGCTTAACAAACTCATTCTTAGAAACACACTCATCATGAATATTAGTTAAAGATTTCTTGCCAGTTAAACAAACAGATTCATTAAACTTAACAGATTTCATAGGTTCATTACATTCAGATGAAATGTCTTTCTTATTACAAAGCGGTAAATTCCTAGGGTGTTCTTCTACTTTCTTCTCTTTATTCAAGCGACTACTCTTAGAGGCAAGCGAGACTCTATTGTTCCTTGTATTGCTCTTAGGCTTTAGTCTGCTGCTCCTAGAGGTGCTTCCTAGTCCTGTAGAAGGTAAGGCACACTCATTAGGATTCACATGTTTATCTAGAGAAGTGGTTTCAGCTTTCCTAGTCTCTTTAGAGTGCTTTTCTAAACTTATGTCGTTTGATCCATATGTTTTAGATGTGGAGGCAGACGCATTAGTGGTACTCATCTTAAAAAGTCCAGGTGCTAAAACTTTTGGTTTCTCGATAACCGCTTTTCCCTTATCAACATTTTGTTTAGGTAGGGCAGGTGGAGTGACTGGTTTTGATGAAACATTTTTCTCATTGACTTTTGGAGGAGGCATAGAAACAGACATTTTTGGTTTTGAAACCGGTTTGGGAATATTTGCTTTCTCCGCAGTCAATGGTTTTTTAATCACAGTATCCACTGCCTTTCCTTTTTGACTTTCCAGCTGAGCCCTCAAAAGATCATTTTTCGCTTTCATGTCATTGTAGGCACGCTCATACGACAATTTGTCATATTTGCATTCCTCAGTTTTTCGATCAAGTTGTTTAAAATATGAGATATTTTCTTTTTCAAGTTTTTCAAGAGCTTTTTCATATTTTGAAACAATTACGGAGGTCTCAGACTGGAGTCTTTCATGATCTTCAACAGAATATGTTTGCAAAATGATGGACATAATATCAGTAGTCAGAACATCTTCGAAGAGAGAATCATTTAAATTTTCCAAAACTTTGATTTGTTCAACACAGTCATTAGCTTGCTTTACCAGGGATTTATGGTCCTTGACAAAGTCAGTTGTTTCTTTCAAAAACGCTTGTTCAAAATGAATTACCCTTGCACTGATGGCATTCAGCTGAGGGGCAATTTGAGTTTCAAAAAACTTTCTTTGTTCGATGTCAAAACTAGAGAACCAGTTGTTAGGTGTAATAGTGGTTTTAGTTTTAACAGTGTCTTGAAGATCCACAATTCTAGTTTTCACATTGTCTTAAATACTTCTCGCATCACTTGTGTTAAAAGGATTGTTTGAAGACATTTGTTCAATGTTCGAAAGAGAATTTGAGACAACAACTGGTTTTGAAACAGATTTTGAAGCAGGTGTTGACTCTTTGTTTGAAACACTTGATGTGATGGAGAACTTTGACTTTTCTTTTTGATTAACAAAAGTGATTCCGTTAATTTTGTTCCATTTGTTATAATCAATTGGTTTGATTTCCGGATGTTTTTGTTTCATTTTTGATCTACTCTCCTCAGATAGTTCCAACGTTTCAAGAGAATCACGAACAATAATGGGTTCATGTAAAGCATTTCCATTGTTTAACACATTCTGAGATTTCTGAGCTTTCTTGAGGAACGAAGAAGGGTCGTTACCAAGTGCCATTCTATTATTAGTATGAAAACGTGGATTTACTTGATTAGAAAGCATCTTGATTGTTTGAGTAGAATGACCCGTTTTGAGAAGCAAATTTTCCAAAGTTTGGATTTTCTCATTTTTATCAAGAATTTCATCAAGAAGAGAATCTTCTCATTTTGAAAAATCAGTAATCAACTGCTTCTTTTCATTTTCAAGATTAGAAAACATTTCTTTTTGTTTAGAAAGTTGGTTATTTAAATCAGAAATTTCCTTGTTTAAAGATTTAATTTTCAAGTTCAAATTCACATCAAGTGTGTTATACTTGATTTTCAATTCTTTTTCTTTAGAAACCAAATTTCGATAACCAATTTCTAATTCTGATTCTTTGTTTTTATGAAATTCAAAGGCTTTTGCGTTCTCCTTGTAACTCTCAAGCTCAGCGGTCAATTTAGCATTCGCGGCCTTAACATCGCGATTGACCTTTTTAACTTTCTCAATTTTAATGCCACAGTTGTTGATTAATGATTCAAAATAAGCACGAGTTTCCTCATCAGTCTCAGTATTTTGTGCCACACAGTCTCCACTAGGATCCACGTCTGGAGTCTCAGAGTTAGTATTGCTACAACTCGGATTGTCCAGGTATGTATCATAAGTAGGTGCTGATGTCACAGAATGTTGTTCGTCATGAGTAGACACATCAAATATGACATTGTTATAGCATGGATCAATGATTGGTACCTCAGATACTGCGTTGGCGTCAAAGACAGGAGGTGCGTCAGAATCAGTGTCGTACTTAGTCTCCTGAAGATTTGCCATGAAGATGCAGTTTGCATTGAGTTCCTCGAGGTCTTCCAAATCATCCATAATAGCCATGAAGTCATTTTCCTCAGCACTCAATTGAAGTCCAGATTGTTCCTTTTGTACCAACATGATAGCTTTCTGAAGATACGCAAGATCCTTCTTTTTCGGCTTAGTTGGACAATTCCTTGCCATGTGACCCAATCCTTGACAGTTATAACACGTAACCTGATTACCCTGATTCACATTTCCATAATTCCCAACGACTGGAGCTGCAACATTCCCATTCTGATTACCCACTGCTCTATTCCCAACATTCTGACCCATCTGATTACCCTGATTCGGAACCGCCTGATTACCCATGCGAAATCCAGTAGCATATCCCTGCTGATTCCTAATAACTCCAACCATTTGTCCTTGACGACCCATATTCACACTCGGCTGTGCAATTTTCCTGTTGCGAGTGTTTGATGAAATCCTTTGGTTATTGTTAGTTGGTGTGGAATAGCGACCTCTGAATGCTTTACCCAAGAATGAAAATGTGTGTGACAAAGCTTCTTCTGGTTCCATTTCAAGATCAGTGATTCCTTGTTCCTGGTAATGTTGTTGTTCAGGTGGATAGTTTTGTTGTTGAGGGATGTATTGCTGCAAGTTGTTGTTAGTGGAAGATGATGAAGGTTGTTGCTGTGTATTCACTGGAGTTTGAGTCTTTGCAATGAGTGCCAATGGATCATGATTCTTTGCTAATCTTTCTTGCCTGACTTCATTCACTTCAGCTTGGTTTTGTTTCAGAAAATCGTTGAGTTGATCAAAGTTCACTTGATGTAAGTCTTTTGTTTGGTTGACAATAGTGACATATCGTCCCCATTCTTCTGGTAGATTGTTCAAGAACTTGATGTTGCTCACGATAGTTCTGGGTGTTAACTTGTTTCTGATCAGCTCATTCATTAAAGTGCAAAACCTTCCATAGTAGGATTCAATGGATTCTCTTGGAGTAGATGTAAACTTCTCCCAAGCAGTTAGCAACTTGTTCTCTGTGTCTTGTTGACCAATTTCTGTTCCATGACAAAGTCGTCTAACACGTTCCCACATATCGAAAGCAGTTTCACAACTGTCTACAGTAGCAAAGATGTCTCTTGGTAAACCCAGTTGGATAATATGAATTGCCATGTCATCTTCTTCGACTTTCTTCTGATCCTCTTCAGAGTATTCCGAGTCTTTTTGAAGACGAAGAAATGGTGGGACGGGAGGTGTTGCATCAGCATTTCCTGGGTCTTGGACTTGTCGAGGTATGAAGGGTCCATCCTGAATGGATTTGATCATCAATTTTCCATTAGGTTTTGTCTTGATGTAACGAAGCATTCGACTTGTCCATTGAAGATAACCACCTTTTTCCAACATAGGAGGACGGTTTTCGGCACCGGCTGCATGAATGTCTTGTTGAGTTGCCATTGATGAAGGTATGATCTGATAAAGTTGATGTAGGATCGATTCAACGATAAAGGAGTTGTGGTTGATGAAGATTAAGCTCGGTTGAGGTGATTCTGAAAGTCGTACTCGTAACCTTGGTTCTTAAAAATTTTTCGCCCATGATGAGTGTCTAAATACTCATCATTTTTGTACCATTTAAACTGCAAAAACATCTGAAAACACTCAGAAATGCATCAAAATGATAAAAATATCACAAATAAGTGTTTTATGTGTTTTAAATGCAAAAATATCAAAATCTGATAAAAAACGTATCAAATTTGCATAATTGGCAGTTTTAGTCCCCCAAGTTTCAAAAGTTGTCAAAAATAGTCCCTGGTAAATCTAAATAAAGAGAAATGTTATTCAAGGTCCCTGAAATATTCTAATTTGTCAAAAATGGTCCTTGAATAAATCTTTTGTAAAATGGCAGAAAAGGTCCCTGAACTTTCAAAATTGTCAAGTTTGGTGTCCCTGGAAAAGACGGTAAAATGTTTTCTAAATAAGTTCCTGGTAAAAACTGTTTAATCTTATAAAGTCCCTGGAACTTATTGTAAAGAGAAATAAATCTAAATGGTCCCTGATAAAAACTGTTGAAAACTTTGAACCCCCTGATTTTGACGGTTAATACGTTTAAACTATGCAAAAAATAGTCTAAAACTATAAAAACGTAAATTTTGTGTATTTTGTGAATAAACACTATAAAAATAGTAAAACTACGTAAAGACTCACAAAAGTCTACAAAAACGTCAAATTTACCATGTTTTTACTACTCATAAATCTGTGAGTAGTACCCGCTTTTTAAAAATTCTTGGTTCCAATGCTCATGCTGAAAGTCTTAGTGGAGTTGGCTCGAATTAGAAGTAGTTGGTGTTGAGGAAATAGCAACTTAGCTAGGATGTAGTTGAAATAGTCTAGTATGGAAGTAGTTACCGTTGAGTTGTTCTGTAAGTACGTCGGCCACGGCT